>ML827264.1:0-13390 GCA_009831015.1 Picea engelmannii | reverse complement strand
GTTACTTATTCTTGCCTCTTAGTAAATTCAATATTTAAAACTTAAGGAAAGCGTCCTATTCTGTCTTGTTTTGTTCTAGATCCAGGTGGATCTAGGGAGATCGGTTTGTGTCCGCACTTACGGATTTATCCATAAACAAGGATATTCCAAGGATGTTCTGCTTATAGATGGCCTGAAACATAATTTTCTCAGTGTAAGTCAAATGTGTGACAGAGGTTGTGAAGAGGTGTTCACTTCCAAAGATTGTAAGGTAAAGAATGTAAACTTAGGACAAGTGGTGGCTAAAGACATAAGGATAGATAATAATGCATGTGTGCTAGAAGAAGATAGAAAATAGTGTCATCTAAGAAAACATGATGAAAGCTAGTTATGGCATAGGATATTTGGACATCTAAACTTTGACCACTTAATCAAGCTCAAAAATCTTGAGGCAGTAAAAGATCTTCCAAAATGATCAAAGCCACTAGATTCTGTGTGTAAACCTTGCCAAGTAGGAAAGCTAACCAGGACACAATTAAAATCCAAAGAGCTCTACTTCAGCAGAGAAACTGCTCCAATTAGTTCATATGGATTTATGTGGACCATCAAGACAGGAAGGCACAAGGAAGGAAAACTACTTCATGTTGATCATTGATGATTACTCCAGACTCACTTGGGTTTCTTTTCTAAAAAAAAACTGAAGCATTTGAGAAATTTAAAATATTGAAAGCTTTAATTGAGAATCAAACATGCAACAGGTTAAAAGTAGTAAGATCAGATAGAGGAGGAGAATTTATGTTAAGTGATATCAAGGAATTATGTGATAAACATGGGATCAAGAGAGAATAGACAAAGCCCAGGAACTCCACAACAAAATGGAGTAATTGAGAGGTTGATGAAGGAATCCCAGTAAGAGAGGTGAGCAATATTGAGTCTGTTACAGAGGACACAACTGAAGCTAAAGATGAACAGGTCCAAGAATCAAAAGGAGAAGACTCTGATTTTTATACAAATACTCTGCAGGACTCAAATAAGAGAGTCCATCCTATCAGGGGGAGTATGTGTTGGTTGAATATCTGATACCTCCGAAAAGTATTGCAACAACTCAGGGGGAGCATGTTTTATTTGACATTAATGTTAAAGGGGGAGAAAAGGTGTGGTCTGTATGCTACAGTTGGAGGTCTAAGGAGGATCGTGCAGTCCTTCAGGGTTGCCATCAATGCCAAAGGGGGAGATTGTTGGCATGTTTACATGCAGAGTGTTCTTTTCATTGATGGCAAGAACAACAACGATGATGGAAAATAGGAAAAGCATAAGCTCATGAGGAGGAGCAAACAATAAGCAGAGATAAAATCTCAAAATAAAAAACATAATCTAAAGAGGAGGAGTGAATAGTATGCAGAGATCGAAGCTCAGAAGGAAAAGAGTAAGCTCAGGGTGAGAAGCCTCAATAGCCATCCGATCAAGAAATTGATGGTGTTGATTGTCTCATATAACGAACGTCAGTCATATGAGTGATCGTGGGCTTGAGGACCATTGGAGGATTGTGATCGTCAGATCTGCAAGCCAGATCAACGACATCGGGGAGATAAAGAAGAATTAAACATCTCTCTAGTTCCAATCTTGCAATTGGTCTAGATCATCAAATCTCATAGACTCAGATATCGATGATTGTGGTTGATCTAACAAGCAATCAGATTAAGTCAGATTGAGTTGACAGGGTTGAATGCGCAATCACTAGATCAACGACAAGGATAGATTGCAGAGATCGGAAGGAGAATTAAATATCACGATAGTTCCAATCCTATAATTAGTCAGGACCGTCAGATCTTATAGCCTTGAAGATCGACGATTGTGGTTGTCTCACCAACGGTGCACAATTTCAAATGGCGGATTTTTGGTGACGAGTTAAATCACTCGCAAGTTATGGTTCTGCAACCATTCTTGATCGTTGATCTTCTTTGAGAATCTTCAAAACTGTCAGATCACTTTAAGTGGAAGGATAGGATAAGCAGGGATAAAGGGTTAAGAATTTGATTATCCAAATACCCGTCAGCCGTTGGATCAAACCCAAATTCTCGTCAGTCGTCGGATCATTTTAAAGTGGAAGGATAGGATAAGAGAGTTAAAAGATATGAGATATCATTTATGTGAATTTCCGCCATTCGTTGGATCATTCTAAGTGGAAGGACATGAAAAGATAGAAGCGCTGCATCGCAGACAAATCGAGCCATCGATCCAAGATCATGATCGACGAACAACATTTAGTTCGGGTATAAATATGCGAGGAGGTTAAGCTCCAGAAAAATCTCACTTCGGATTTTTTAGTTTGAGATTTGAAAAACCCAAAGCCCAGAGAGCCGAAAAGAATAAAGACCATCAGATCTGGAGAACATACGATGAACATTAGATTAGGGAGATCTATGTCAACAAACCTTGTCTGCAAGGACATGTGGCAGACCACGTCAACATAGGACATATGGGAGATCACATCAGTAAACCACATTAGTAAGGATATGTGGCAGACCACGTTAGCAAGGACGTGTGGCAGACCATGTCAGCAAGGACACGAGTCATCCGATCTGAAAGATCACTTCAGGAGTATTCTCAACCATTGATCATAGTACAATGGAAGGATAGTGTAAGTTTGAAAAGTTGAAATCCTGAAGTTCTGAAGGGAGAAGTTTCAACAACCATCCATATCAATGATTGATTAAGTCCTAGCCGTCAGATTGAACAATGAAAGGATGAGTGTAAGGATCAAATCTGACCATTGATTTGTTTCCATGAAATAAACCGTCCGATCTGGTTGAAAGGTCAAATTCCTGAAGTGAACGAGGACCGTTGATCCGAGAGGGACACGCGTCAATGGATTGTCAAATCCAGAAATTTGACGTATGGGAAAAGCAAGGTTTGAGATTTGAAACTCCCAGAACCAGGAAACCCGAAGTGAATCTCAACGGTTCAATTTGAAAAGACCACGTGTCGATAGATCGTGAACTTCGGGTGGAAGCACTGCAGAGAAAGCAGAGTTTGAGAATCGAGACTCCTGAATCCCGAAAGGTGAAATCGATCTCGTCTGCCGGTTTGGAGGGCCACATGTGACTTAGTCGTTAAGACTAAGGATCGTGCGTGGACGAAGGAAAGAAGGTAGAAAAAGGAAGATATATTGGAGCCGTTGATCGAAGGATCACCGCCAATATTGTGAGATCGATGGTCCCATCACATTGCGAGGTCAGAACATGCTTGGGTCTTAATTTTTTGTGAGCGGGCCGCAATTGAAACCACGATTTTGGAGAAAGGGTACGTGGCAGCTGGAGATGGATTGGGGGAGAAAACAGGTTGATCCCAAACCACTGTTGGACACGCCCACAATCATTCACTTACGCAAGGACGTAGCTCGAGGTCACATGCAACAGGGGGTTAACGAGAAGAGATCTCGTGCCCACAATCACGTGGTCACATGACACAATCGCCCAAGGTCATATCGAGAAACGGAGCTAGAGATCACTAGGCTGAGATTGGGAAGCGCCTTTTGAATAAGCGTTTGGTCACATCCATTGTTACATCAGTGGAAGAGAAGGGAAGGAGATAGCATTTCTAGGCTCCACCTAGAGTTTCACGAGTTGGGAAAATCGAGGTAACTCGCACTCGATCACCCGAAACGCGAAATCATGAAATGGATTTTTGGATAGTCATATGATCATAGCTCATGGTCACATGAAAGGAAGGGGCTTAGCAAGAAAAACTAGCGCCTGCTGTGAAATTTTTCTTAGGAAGGGAAAAGGTGCCAAAGGGATGAGTGCGCAGAGGTTCTCTCTGTAATTGTCAGAACAAATTGATTGTAATTTCCAGAAACAGAGTGATTGCATCTGCCAGAGAATTCGAAGAGCTTCAGGGTGATCTCCAAAGGAGTTGAAGAGTCTCGAGGTAACTTCCAGTGGAATGAAGAATCATCATAGAGACAATTGACACATGGAAAAGTGCCGAAGACTGTAACTGCCAGAGAAGCCAAAGAATCTCTGGATAATGACCACTGATGAAGAACAAACTTAGCATAATCGCCTGAGAGGATGAAGAGTTGAGTGTATGATCTGGCAGAGGAATTGTTGGCACAAGGGCAGACCCAGGATTCAACGCTACAACAACGCACCAATGAAATCCTAACTACCAACCCTTTCGACAACACCTGCGAAGCAGATGAAGTCTCACTCGAGGTAGAGGCAGGGGTGGTTGTAGGACTCAGGTGTCTGCAACCTTAGTTGGGACACAGATCTGTGACTGGAATACTTAACAGAGCACTTAGCATAGACAATTCATCAATATTTGACCACTATCTACTCCGCAGATAAAATAGAGTGTTGCACCATTCATCCAGATCTGATGTATCTAAGCACTTATCATAGAGAAGTAGATTAGATCTAGCAGATTCAAGAACTAACCACATTCACATAGTTCAGATATAACATCCATATACATTGTTAGCACAAAGAATAAAAAAATCTATCTATCTATATCAAATCACTTAGCAAGTAAAGACATAAACACATCAACACATCGCACAAAGCATAGCAACACAACATGTACGTGGTTCACCCCCACCCCGGGGCTACGTCCACCAACTCTTCTTCTTTATTATCTTCGGTCAAGCTTCTTACAGGCACATAGCATCAAAATCCTACTCCGCAGAAGATAGGAGATCTGCGCGCACTCCGCTAGATCCTCCTTCTTGGAGTTAGGGTACAACGCCAAGCCTTCTTACAATTACTTGCACGTAGCTCTACAAGTCTCACACAGTATGCACAAAGAATCTACAATCCATACTTAGCACTTAGCCCAATATCACACAGATATATCTATATGCCTCCTTACATTTACTAGACATCTATTTATACTTTACAAAATAGGCCTAAATATGGGTAAACCCATGGGCCGACATCCCCATACTCATTACATAATCCCAAATCCCAAAAAGGACCCAAAAAGGGGCCAACATCCCACGATCTCTACTTCATCTTGCGCTCCACCTTCGATAGGTTGTCGAAGTCCCAAAATAGGTCAAACTTGACCAAGGATCTCCCAAAAATTGGTCAAGGGCCAACGTGCCCCCAACACTCACCTGTGACTTATCCCGAGTCACTCTAGTCTGGGTAGTTCTGCTTCAAAATCCTTGAACGTGGCTCGAGCTACTTTGATTTATTATTGTGCCATAGCCTCCTGTTCAATGAACTCTTGGATGACTGTGTCATTGACAGGTCCCTCCAGGTGATGTTCAACTGCAGTGACAACCTACTCGAGTTCTACTCCTCGGCCTTCAACCTATTTGAACAATTGGTAAGACTTATCTTGTACGGGTTGGAGCCTCTGAGTTAATTCCATAACTCTACTCTGAATAGTGTGGATTTGTTGCTGGGTGGTGCGTTTCTCTTGGGATCGTTTCATTCTTTCCACAACTGACAGGGGCTTCAACTGCGCCTGTATTGTCTCTACTTGCTGCGTTGCTTCCTGGAGCTATGACTCTAGTGCCTGCAATTCTAGGTTCTCAGTGAGTTTATCATATGTTTGGGCACTGCGATTACTCAACTGCTTGCATTCCATGGCAAGGGCCTTTATCCTTTCAACCGCACTCCGGGCAGTTGCTTCTCTTTGATCCCTTACATCCTGCGGAGTCTCGAGCACTGTGCAGAGCTCTATGTTTGCTATGCGTTGTTGTAGTTGCTGGATAGCTTCTGCGATTTGCTCTACTTGTTGCATGACTTGGTCCTCTTCCTTTATTTTCTAATACTGTCACAGAGCGAAGTGCTCTGTTGACCGCTTCTTTCACTTCGAGTTGCTCCGCGAGAAACTGTTCTTTTCCTTGCTGCATCTATGATTTTTCTTCATCGAACCTCGCTTGGAGAGCAATCTTTTCATGTTCTGCAGTGTTGCATTGTTCTACGAGTACGCCTTGCACTTGCTTCAAGGCCTGGGTGGCTTGTTATGTTTCTTCTCGTGCTTGTTGAAGGTGAGCTTCGACTATATCAGCTAGTTTGTGGAGTTGGGTTGGCTCATCTCCCAACTTTGGTTATCCCGATGGCAGGGGCATAGTGGAGACTGCGCGGCTAGACTAAAGGGCCTGATGTACCCCTTAGAGTTCGAATCCAATTCTATCATATAGCACTTTCTGCTTGGCTTCTTGTTTCTCTTCTATTTCCATTGAAGCATCGTTCATGGCTACTATGATGAAGTCAAAATCATCGGAGGTGAGGAGAGTCTGCATCTTGGTCATGGTGGCTTTCGATTTCTTCTGGGAAAAAGGTTTCACGGGGGAAACCTTCCTCTTCTTCAAGGGGTAAACCTCATCTCTAGGCGGTGTTACTTCACCTGGATTCTGTTCAGCTTCTACTTCATCATCATCCGCTCGGTCAGGTGACACTGAAACAGTCTTTCCTGAGGTGCTTCTTAAATTTTGGACCTCCTTAGTTTTCTTGGGTGTATTATGTTATTTATGAGTGTCCTCTAGGCTATCAAGATCAAATATATCTCCAAGGTTGGCAAAGATAAGGAGGTCAACAGACCATTCCTTAGTGATCTCTTCAAGGTATTCTTCTATAAGTTTATAATATGAATGGAGCTACTCTTTATGTTCATCTGCTCGTGTTGTAATTTATATGAAGTGTCGATCTGTGATGAACTTCATCAGGGGTCAGAACCTTTGTAAGGTGTTCGGAGTCATGTGAGGCTCAGCTTCAATGGATCTCTTTAGTTGGAGGTAATATGTATGAAACATAGCATTTGATTGCCACTATTTGTTCATATCACTTGAATACCAAAGGGTAGCGATCTTCGCAGTAAGCGGTTCGAACGACTCTATGTCTGGGAAGGTCACACCTTCCGGCATCTCCCAGGATACAAATGCAATGAGGATCATGAGCCAGCTGAAATGAAATTCATAATCCTGATCCTGTGCTTCTCGACAGTCTAGTTCCAACTGGTTAACTAGGTACTTAGCCCAGTTCATCTGTAGGCCTTCCGCACACTTCCCTGCGAGGTCAACGACAAAGCCGGTGACCTGCGTAGGTCAGTTCTTCTTTACTAACTTTCCATCTATCAATGGACATGATATGTGCACTGCGCCACTTTGTATGGAAGCTATCTTGTAGCCTCTTGTTCCCTTCTCAACATCGCCATATGTATCCTTGATCTTCTGTGCTAGCGCATGATCTGTGGCCTTTCCTGGGTAGAAGTCCTGCGGGTTGGGTCCTTGCATACTCAGTCTTGTGATCCTGTGGATCAATGTTGGGTCAACTGTAATAGGACGGTCTATCCATAAGTAGCCTCCATGGTAACACAACAGTAGCAACTTGACACATGCGTTGACTTCCTGGTGTCTTCTGAAGTGTGGGATCTTCATGACATTCAATAGGGTGGACTGCGCAAGGTTCATCGTCCATGGCTGGGGAATTATCTTTGAATTATTCCCCTTCATTCTGGTTAGGTACTTGTATGGGGCGAGCATACCATAGATCATTCAATCTCTGAGGTTGAAGTCGTTGAACTTCAATGCTGTGATCTTATCCTGCTCTGCTCGAACTGCGCGTATCCCCTTCGAAAGGTACGCAGTGACCATGGTGTACTCAAAATCTCTTGGCACACTATCACGATTCATTGCGCCAGCTAGAGGCGGGATGTAATCGGGAAATATGGTTGGAATCAGATTCGCATTTGCTAGGTCATCTTTGTGCTTGGTTCTCTTTTCCACTGAGGGTCGGGATGAGCTGGCTCTGTGAGCAGTCGACGGAGAGGCTTGCAGTCCTCTCGTTGATGATGCTTGTATACTTGTAGACATCGACATTACTCGTTCAGTCATGAGGTTGATGAGAACTTCTTCAACAACTTTCTCTGCAGCACTAAACTCGTCCGACATACATGCTCCAGGTTGGAAATCTCAGGTTCGAGGAGTAACTTAGACACTACAATGGGATAGGGGACAATAGTGCAATGATCATTGTGTAAAATTAGCGATTCTGCAGGCTTAGATTCACAGTTAGAAAAAGTGTTCTTGGTGCATGGCGTGACAAGATAAATAGATAACTTGGCAACAAATATCTTGCAACGGGTGAGAAGCCTTCATTAACTTTGTTTATTCCATTATGACACGGTCCAACGGTCTAGTGGCAAACGATAAATAACTTTCTACCCATTCGGAGGGTTGGACTAACAATTATATTGTTCCCAACGACTATATTGCTTCACCCTGGCGAAGTGGCATGTGACGCTATTCTGTTATCCCGACGAAGCTCCGATTTTGCAAATTTTCCCTCTGCGAAGTTCCCTCTGGAACCTTCTATAAATTTTCAATCTTAGCTCTCTTCTTACATAGATTTCTAGCCTTCTTTCCAATGAGCTTCATCTTGGTATTCCTTTTTCCATTTTGATTCTTATCTATGTTTGGCATAGTTACTTCACGATGTTGAGATTCTTTCCTAAGATTCGAGGGTGATACTTCCTCTTTATCTGGAATAGGTACTTCAATATTCTGTGGGTCTTCTAGTGTTCTTGCAACTTGGACATCCGGGTCTCTGGTGTTAAATAGCTTCAATCTGTTCTTTTGTTCTTCAATCAAGTGTGCGATCCTTCTAGTCATGAAATCCTTTAACTCTTGCTTCTTCTGCTCTAAAACTTCTTCTTCTTCCTTCCTTCTAGCTTGATCTCTTTCAATCCAAGGTTTTCATAGTAACATGGTAAATGGGGCGTTGTTGTCAATAAATTTAACAATCTCGAAATCCTCCTATGTTGAAGTCCCATTGGCCTTCATAGGTATATGGGTGATCTTTCCACATAGGTTTATCAACTTTCCTTTGCATAGTCCTATTCCTCCTAATGAAGGAATCATAACATGCCTTCCTGTAGCTTCCCAAGTTCTTTCTGTCATGATATTCACCTGTGTTTCCTCATCTAGAACATAGTCAATGTTGAAGTCTCGTATTCTTACTTCTATGTATGCTTTTTCTTTGAAGATCTATGATAAGATGACATGTCGATGGTCATTCAGGGTGTCTTTTATCTGTAGCAATACTTTCTTTGATTCTTTCTAGGGTTCTGCCATAATCGTAGTTTCTGGATCTGCCTTAGGGTTTTCTTATCTCATGTTCATTCCTTCAAGCTTAGCAATCATTCTAGGGCAATCCAATACTTCATGGTCCATAGCTTTTCAAGAAAGACAACTAGGTATTTTCCCAGGGCATTCCTTAGCAAGATGTCCTAGTTTTCTTCAACTGTAATAGAGGTTTAATCCTCTCTTTATTTGAAATGATTCCCAACTCTTCATGTACTGTGCACTAGGATCATAGTAGCTAACCTGCAAACATTTCTTTATAGGATCCAGCATCCACTTGTTAGTCCAAACATTCTTTCTATGCATAGGTATAACATATCTTTCACTATTCTTATCAGATCTACGCAAGTCAAACCTTCTTTCATCTATTGGTGCCCTAGTTTTCAAGCTAAGACATAATCTATCAAACATACCTAGATCAATACTGTTGAAACAAAAATTTCCACTTATCTTACTTCTACAGAGCACAAAGCTTCCAGATCTAAAACTTTTCACTATTCTTACCTTTATCAGAGCACAAAGCGTTCAGATCTTACCTCTTTTCTTCAGATCAGACTTCTTTTCTTTAGCAGAGAGCTTCACAACCTAAGTAGGGTATTGTGCACTAGAGCGACAGATCTATGCATAGAGCTTTCACAAATTCAGGTCGGATCTTTGCACAAAGATTCTTCTTTCTCCGTTCCCAACAATCACAGTTTTAGGTCCCGACAATGGAACCATTTGTTGGCACAGGGGTAGACCCAGGGTTCCATGCTACAACAACGCACCAACAAAACCCTAACTACCAACCCTTTCGGCAACACCTGCGAAGCAGATGAATTCTCACCCAAGGTAGAGGCAGGGGTGGTTGCAGGACTCAGGTGTCTACAACCTTAGCTGGGACATAGATCTGTGACTGGAATACTTAACAGAGCACTTAGCACTGACAATTCATCAATATTTGACCACTAAAACAAAGTATTGCACCATTCATCCAAATCTGATGTATCTAAGCACATATAATAGAGAAGTAGATTAGATATAGAAGATACAAGCACTAATCACATTCACATAGTTTAGATCTAACATCCATATACATCATTAGCACAAAGAATAAACATATCTATCTATCTATATCAAAGCACTTATAAAGTAAAGACATAAACACATCAACACATCACACAAAGCATAGCAACACAACATGTACGTGGTTCACCCCCACCCTGGGGCTACGTCCACCAACTCTTCTTCTTTATTAACTTCGGTCAAGCTTCTTACTGGCACATAGCATCAAAATCCTACTCCGTAGAAGACATGAGATCTGTGCGCACTTCGCCAGATCCTCCTTCTTCGAGTTAGGGTACAACACCAAGTCTTCTTACAATTACTTGCACGTAGCTCTGCAAGTCTCACACATTATGAGCAAAGCATCTACAATCCATACTTATCACTTAGCCCAATATCACACAGATATATCTATATGCCTCTCCTTACATTGCCTAGACATCTATTTATACTTTACAAAATAGGCCTAAACATGGGTAAACCCATGGGTCGACATCCCCATACCCATTACATAATCCCAAATCCAAAAAAGGACCCAAAAAGGTGTCAAGATCCCGCGATCTTTACTTCATCTTGTGCACCGCCTTTGACAGGATGTCGAAGTCCCAAAATAGGTCAAACTTGACCAAAGATCTCCCAAAACTTGGTCAAGGGCCAACAAGACTTGTCATGATAAATATATGCATAACAGAGAAGAGATGGTTGCTTCTTTGGATAGTTATTCATGCGGGTAGAATCATGTTGTGTGCAACATATGAAGCACACAGAAGAGGCGTAGTGCATAGAATGGAAATGGTGCACATAGCATAAGACACATAAGAAAAAGATAGAACATAGATGCATATATGAGATAGGAAGAGAAAACCTAGGTGCACATGTAGAGACAAAGCAGAAGAACATAAAGCACAAGAATATGTGAACAAGAAGACACCGATGCAGGAAGAGCAGAGAAATGTAGCAGAACAATGATGAGACTGGTAAGCCATTGATAAATATTTTATCACTGTAATAAATTGCAGAAAGCAAAGATTTATATTTTAGGGTGGTAGGGAGGTGCTAGGGAGGATTGTTGTCCTCAGAGTTTCAAGTGGGTTCTTGAACACATGGAGTTGTAGCTTCCATCTGGTTGCAGCTAGAAAAACCAGGGTGGTGCTAGGGAGGATTGTTGTCCTCAGAGTTTCAAGTGGGTTCTTGAACACATGGAGTTGTAGCTTCCATCTGGTTGCAGCTAGAAAAACCAGGGTGGTGCAAGGGAGAACCATTTTTCTCTGTTATAGAGGTTGGTGCCTGTGTAACTAGAAGATGATGCTTCCATCCAGTTGGTGTTGGAACACTCGGGGAGTTGGTTCTTCCTTCTAGTGGGTGCTAGAGAATCAAGAGAGTTGGTTCTCTCATCAAGTTGCTGCTTGTAAATCAGAGGTGGTAGCCTCAAAATGAGTTGGTGCTCATAAGAATGATAATGTACAGAAAATAAAGACTACTTATCATATCAAGAAGAAGAGGTTTTCTCCCTTTATGGGTTTCCTCAGGAATATTTGTCTATGTGTATTTCATGTGTGTGATTGATGTTGAATATTCTATTGCCTACGTCCTTGCATTATTGTGATCATCATTGAGTGTTATGTAAATAGTTTAAAATGGGCATAATTGTTTAAGCACAGTAACAATTGATTCACCCCCCCTCCTCTCAGTTGTCCAACAAAACTATGTTGGAAGTTTTGAAACTTCCAAGGTTTAAAGTGGATGCTCCATGCACCGTCAGGGATGAAATATATGGGTCACCATTATTAGCTTTTGTCCCTGACGATGGGTGGAGTGTCCACTTGAAATGTTGGATGTTTCAAAACTTCTAACACAGTTTGTATCCAGAAACACCAATGAACAAACTCTATGCTTTCATCACCCTTCTCATTTTTTTTTCTACATAATGTATTTCCCAAGGAAACCGACCAAACACTTCCCCTCATTCCAACGATGGTACCCAAAGTAAACTGGATCCTGTAGAGCTCCAAGCTTTATTATGTCAGTTACATGAATAGAACCTCGGTGAGGAGGATAACACTCCATCATACAACCATTTTGGAAAATATATAATTGACACATTTTTGTCACACTTCTCAAGCCACAAGGCCCCACTTTTAATCCTCTAAGTTATGTCCCTTTCCTAAGAAATTTTCCTTTTCCTTTACTTCGAAACCTAAGCCTCCATTTTAAATTCTTTGAATATATATATTACTAGATCCCATTGGTACAAATTTTCCAAAAGGCCTTCCACCCTCCCTAGCTCCTGATAATATTTTATCTTATTTTCATGAGTCCAGGATGTAGTCACATGCTTAACTTTTTTCAGATTATATTCAAACTAAATTGATGCAAATTCTCTCCTAGAACCATCAAAATGGGTCCAAGGTTCCCTTACTAAACTTACAAAATCCTCTTCTTTTTTTCAATATGGATTGAACTTAAATGGGTTGGGGGGATTCCTCCCTAGATTATCCATCTCCATGAAAAATGGATAATGATCTAACTTACCGTCGGATCCCACCCATTGCCTTATCTTGAATTATTCATCTACTAAGTATTTGGACATATGGATTTTATCAATTCTTTTTGAGATCCTTTCACACCCCACCCTCTCATTCCTCCGTGTAGGGCATAATTTTATTGGCTCTATATCAATCAAACCCTACTCCTCCAATATATGAATAAAAAGTTTGGAGAGTGGGTCCTCTTGGGCCTCTTTTCCCCAGATTTCCAATCACCCCAAAGAGAAGTTCAAGTCCCCTCCAAGTATCAAATTTCCTCTAAATAGAGCCCCCATCCTAAACACTTCCTCCCAAAACTGCTCCTTATCTTGATAAGGCACATAAAAGTTTATTATTTTAACTTCCTTTCTCAATTCCTCAGAATATAGTACAATGCCCAAACTTGAGACAAAAAATATAGACTTAGAGAAATGAATAGAACCAGTTAACCACCATATAATAATACCCCCCAATTTCCCTCAAGCATATATAAACATAAAATCCCATCCCACTAGAAGCTTCCTCAATTAAGAAACAATATTGTTTCTGACACTGATAATCTCTTGCAACATTAGAATATTATGCTTATGTGAATACACTAGCCTCTTTAGGGAAATATTTTTAGAGGATCTTGAGATCTCTACAATTAAGATATAAACATTTCATGATCCACCCATTATAGAGGACTTGCTTTCTCTAAGTACTCCAATGATTGAAGATTTTTTTCCAACTAAAATTTTCTAAA
>ML827263.1:42738-53008 GCA_009831015.1 Picea engelmannii | reverse complement strand
GCAGAAAGTAGCCGAAATAAGTATGCAACTCTAGAGAACATTGAAATAGAAATGGCGGAATTACAAGAAGAAGGCATCAAAACAAAGAATTGTGCCCAACCAATAGAGAAACCAAATCCTCCACTAACACAGAAAGAATCTGATATCAGTAAGAAAGGGGACCCTACCCCTAGCAAAATTCCTACTCACTCAATCTTTGGTATTCCAGTTATTCTAGAAGAAGGAAGTCAGGAGGAATCCGAGGAAGAGTCGGAAATAGAAGTCTCACAAAATACGACAGTAAAGAAGGTGGGTAGGAAATCAAATCTCAATCGAAGGGAGAAGGAAGCAAGTAGGGACAAAGTGTTAGGTATTTAAACTACCCTGGAAGAAGTATTCAAGAAGGATGGCAAATGTGGGACAACACCCTCCTCAAAAGGGTCGTCTAGCATTCCCCCTTGGCCCTCTAAAGGGGGGGCACCCAAATCCACAAGTAAGAATGAAATCAGTCTCTTGTAATTGTAGAGGATTGGGGAGTAAGGATAAGAAAGAAGCAATGGGAAAGTTAATTCGAATAGAAAAGCCTCAAATTATTCTAATCATGTTGAAATAATGTAACTGCAAAGTGTATTCTGATTATTATTGTTGTATTATTCATAGATCAATCCCCTATTGCAGATTGATCATGTCGGCTATTGTAAAAGACCAAATCCCCTTTTGTGGATTGATCAAAACATAATTGTAATA
Organism: Picea engelmannii; assembly: GCA_009831015.1. Taxonomy (NCBI): domain Eukaryota; kingdom Viridiplantae; phylum Streptophyta; class Pinopsida; order Pinales; family Pinaceae; genus Picea; species Picea engelmannii. The sequence continues at coordinate 52,282 of ML827263.1, read as the reverse complement.
GGCAGAATAAGAAGTCGGCCCCATAATATATTAAAGGTGGTTATAACCACCCAAATTGAGAAGTCGGCCCTGCCAGTGAAAAGACACCCCCACACGTGCCAGAGTTGTATAAATAAGGAGACTAGCACCTCATTTAGACACACACTCACTTGTTCATTGAGGAGCAAGTTTCGGAGCTGCAGTTGGAGAAGAGAGAGAGAGAGAGAGGCACATTCTTGGGAGAGGACTTTCTGCATTTGTTTGAGTTATCTCTCGGCATTGTATTGACTATCTATAATAAGGAAGTTTTGTTGGGTTTTCTAACCCTGTGAGGGTTTCCTAGGATAAATGATGTATCTCTTATGATTGTGTATTTCTCAGTGATCCTATCTTATGCTATTGTTATATATTAAAATGCAAAGAACTCTAATAATAGCTTAAACCTTAACATGGTTTCAGAGTTAAGCTGAAGAGAGCATCTTTCACAAGAGAAAGTGAAAAACGCCATTGTTGTCGTACATGCAAATTAGGGATTTTTATTGAAGAAGTATTTCAGCCCCAAAACCATCTAGAAAAGTTCGCCCTTCCTCAAGGATCACTTTGGCATCCTCAGTGCAACTTTTCAGTGACTAGATCTCCCGAAAAGTGAAACCCTAGTTTTCACAAAGTACCAAAAAACCAGAAAACCAGAGTACCAGAAGTACCAGAGGTACCGAAAAACCATAAAACCATAGTACCAGAAGTATCAGAAAACCAAAAGCACCAGTCCAGAAATCCGTTGGTCAAGTTTGAGGGGGTAAAAGTTGGATTTTCATAAATCTGACTACACCAGCTTACTCGCCTCAGCTCAGCGCATCTATCCCCTGGATCAGAATTTCAAAATTTGAAGTTTGAAAATTTAGGGTTTCCTCATAAAACCCTAAGTTGTAGTTGCAGTTGCAGTCTCAGAACCAATTGCAGTATCAATTGCAGTTGTAGTATCAGTTGCAGTTGCAGTCGTAGTACCAGTTGCAGTCACCTTTGAAGTTCTTAAGAGTTGGTGATCATTATCGCTGCTACCAGATGGTGCCTCTACCTGCAAATGTCATCAGAGGTATGTACTCACACATGTTTAAACAATTAAGCTTTAAAGGGTATTTGCAGGAGAAGGGATCTCTTGCCATAGATCCAGAAGGATCTCAAGATCCAACACATTCAGAGGAATGATGCAACCCAGGTGTGATTATTCTGATATGCACCTATTTGTTATGACATTATTTTGATCAGTGTTGCATGTTGCAGCTATGACCATCATTCTAACCTTTGGTCAAAATCTGAGTCAAGGTATTAGATGGATTAAAATTTTAGATCATAGAGTTTATCCTCTAACCCAACCTTCTGTCAAGATAGCATATTGTCTTAGTACATAAGACAGGTTGAAGAAAGCACTCGTCATCTTGAGTGAAGGAGACTTGGAATAAAAGCAAGCACACTCATTCTTGAGGACAAGGCTCCAGGTTTGATTAATCAAGTTGATAAGATTCAAAGGTACACATGACAAATTGATGACTACCCCTTTACAAGTAACCACTATAGTCGAGATAGCAATCTTTGTAAAGTATTATACTTGGTAGCATGTGAACATATAGAGGTAAATACTTAATGTAATCATTTGCCTGATACAACTAACACCTCCTCCAGGAGAAACCTCATGTGTTAGTTCCAGGTTGCCATGGAGGAATGTTCGATCACAACAATATAAGAGTGTTGACCTCATTTCGTAGTGTATCTCTTACTTTTGATCGTTGCTTTAGACAAGCCATGAATGATAGCTCTAAAGGAGCTATTGTGATGATTATTTGTTCTATTGCTTTATCTATTATTATCAAAAGGATATTATTCTAGCTTGTTGTTTTGTTGACCTTGTTTCAGGTCACAGGTGATAACCCTGAGAAAGCTATAGTGAAGGTTGCAGAAGGAAACATATTATATGAGACATGAAGCAGACGATGTACATGACCATATACACTCATGCACCAAAGTAGATGAAGAAGAAGCTATCTCTTGAGATTTAGAGTATCTCATATGAAGATTGATTGAAAGGAGCAGAAGGCTCCAAAGATGACCGAACATTAGAACGAGAAGCGGACCTCGTTTGAAGCCTAAATCAATCATTCATATCTAGACTTGGTATGCAACACCAAGTATACATTGTAAGAGATCAACAGGGATGTGACCTTTGATGAAGATGCAACGCTCAAGAAATCAAGAAGATGTCAGCTTGAAGAAGTATATGAAGAGGAACCCGTAGCTCCCAGAGTTGCAGAATCAGTGAGGGAGGTTCCCAGAGTTGCAGAACCAGTGAAGGAAGTCGTAACTTCCCCTGATGAGGAAATTCTAGAAGATCATGACATAGTAGAATTTCAAGAACCTCCTCAAATGACGATCTCCCATAAGAGAAAACATGCTTGGGCTAGGGAGCTTATTCAAGATGGAGAGCAATATGGTGTTCCCGAAGGAACCACAAGACAAGTGAAGAGACCTAAGCCATTCTCCAGCTATATGGATTTGATGTGTGATCTCCTAGAAAAGGAGCCTACCTGCTTTGAAGAAGCCATTCAAAAGAAAGAATGAGCAGATTCCATGACAGAAGAATACCAATCCATAATAAAGAACGATGTATGGGAAATAGTTCCTAGATCAAAGAGTAAGGATGTGGTATCTTCCAAATGGCTCTTCAAAATAAAACATGTTGCTGATGAAAGTATCGAGAAGTATAAAGCAATATTTGTCGCTCGTGTCTTTTCTCAAAAGGAAGGCATTGACTATGAAGAGACATTCGCTCCTATAGCCAGATACACTTCGATCAGAACCATCATAGCCCATGCAACTAAGATGAAGTGGAAGTTACACCAGATGGACGTAAAGATAGCTTTCCTAAATGGTGTCATCTAAGAAGAAGTGTATATAGAGCAACCTCAAGGATTTGAAGTTGAAGACAGGAAATCTCATGTTTGCAAGTTGAAGAAGGCTCTGTACGGATTGAAGCAGGCTCCTAGAGCTTGGTATGGCAGGATAGACAGTTTTTTGATGAGCTTGGGCTTTACCAAGAGTAAAGCAGATTCTAACCTCTACTTCAAGGTTATGAACGATGAGCTGGTGATATTGTTGTTGTATGTGGATGACTTATTCTTAACTGGAGAAGAAAATCTCATCACCGAATGTAAGAAGAAGCTCGCTTCAGAATTTGAGATGAAAGACCTTAGCCTAATATATTATTTCTTAGGTCTTGAGGTATGGTAGAGGCCAGAGAGGATCTTCCTTAACCAAGGGAAGTATGCAGTCGAAATCTTGAAGAGATTCGAAATGTTGGAGTGCAAGTCCATGAATACACCCATGGAAACGAAGCTGAAGCTACTGGTCGACACTTCGTCGGAATTGATTGATGCCACGTTGTATAGACATATCATTGGATCGTTGATGTACCCGACGAACACCAGACTAGATATCCGTTTTACCGTGAACACTTTGAGTCAGTTTTTGGTAGAACCCAGACATGTTCACCTAGTTGCTGCAAAAACATGTGATGAGGTACCTTAAAGGTACATTAGATTGTGGTCTCAGTTATGATGGAGATCATGATTTCACATTGAGTGGGTACACTGATTCAGATTGGGCTGGAAGTGTCTCTGACGGGAAGAGCACTTCAGGATGTTGTTTCTATTTGGGATCAACCATGATCTCATGGCAGAGTAAGAAGCAATCTAGCATTTCTCTTAGTACAACAAAAGCAGAATACATTGTTGCATGTTCTGCCAGCTGTGAAGCTATATGGCTTCGAAAGTTGTTGACTGGTCTATTTGACCTAGAGATGGAAGCAACCATGATCCCATGTGACAACCAGAGCTGCATAAAGATGATAGACAATCCTGTATTTCATGACAAGTCAAAGCACATAGAGATCCGATTTCGTTACATCCATGACATGGTGCAGAGAGCATCCATAAAGCTTCAATATGTTAGCACGAATGAACAGGTTGTTGATGTGTTGACCAAGCCTCTATCTCGTGTAAATTTTGATCACTTTCGAGATAAGCTTGGTATAGTCTGAAAGGACCTCCCTTGAAAGGGGGAGTAGTGTTGTGTTGAGATATATCTAGTATTGCACTTCCAGCTTAATCGCTGTGATGTAAAGCCAGTCTAGTTGTTGTGTTGATATATGCCTAGTATTGTGCTTCTAGCTTAATCGATGTGACGTAAAGCCAGTCTAGTTGTGGTGTTGAGATATGCCTAGTACTGCGCTTCCAGCTTAATTGTTGTGACATAAAGCCAGTCTAGTACCGTGCTTCCAGCTTAATTGTTGTGACGAAAAGCAAGACGAGTATTGTGCTTCCAGCTTAATTGTTGTGATGTAAAGCCAGTCTAGTACTATGCTTCCAGCTTAATTGTTGTGATGAAAAGCAAGTCGAGTACTGTGCTTCCAACTTAATTGTTGTGACGTAAAGCTAGTCTAATACCATGCTTTCAGCTTAATTGTTGTGACGTAAAGCCAACCTAGTACTGTGCTTCCAACTTAATGGTTGTGACATAAAGCCAGTCTAGTATTGTGATTCCAGCTTAATTATTGTGTAGTGATTCTAGCTTAATTGTTGTGGTGTTTCCAACTTAATTGTTGTGGTGTTTCCAGCTTAATTGTTGTGTGGTGTTTTCCAGCTTAATTGATGTGTGGTGTGCCAACTTAATTGTTGTGATAATGTGCCAGCTTAATTGTTGTGATGATGTGTTGCTAGCCTTTGTGTTGTGATATTGTTGTTTTTTATGTTGTATCAGCCTTGTGTTGTTATTGATGATGAGGATGTATTAGTGCTATATTAATCCATGTCGATGCAGTTGATGATGATGATGCCACTTCAGCTCCTGAGTTCTTGTTGAAGATGATGATGATGCCACTTCAACCTCTTGTTGAAGTTGATGATGATGATGCCACTTCAGCTCCTGAGTTCTGGTTGAAGATGATGATGATGTCACTTCAACCTCTTGTTGAAGATGATGATGATGTCACTTCAACCTCTTGCTGAAGATGATGATGATGATGCCACTTCATCTCCTGAGTTTATGCTGAAGATGATGATGATGTTACCTTAGCCTCATACCGATGAGGATGATGATGCTCCAGCCTTTGTGTTGTGTTGATGATGAGAAAAACTTTCGATGATTTATAGATACGCCATTCAGTGTTCCAAGATGATATTGATGATGATGTCCTCTCACCCACCTGATGTTGTTGATGATGTTGTCCTCTCTCTTGCCTGATGTTATTATAGAATACCCTTCTTGTTAAGGGGGAGTGTTGAAATAATGTAACTGCAAAGTGTATTCTAATTATTATTGTTGTATTATTCATTAGATCAATCCCCTATTGCGGATTGATCATGTCAGTTATTGTAAAATACCAAATCCCCTTTTGCGGATTGGTCAAAACATAATTGTAATAGGCAAAATAAGAAGTTTGCCCCAGAATATATTAAAGAGGCCCCAGAATATATTAAAGGTGGTTATAACCACCCAAATTGAGAAGTCGGCCCTGCCAGTGAAAATACACCTCCACACGTGCTAGAGTTGTATAAATAAGGAGGCCATTGCCTCATTTAGACACACACACACTTGTTCATTGAGGAGCAAGTTTCAGAGCTACAGTTAGAGAGAGAGAGAGAGAGAGAGAGAGAGAGAGAGAGAGAGAGAGGACTTTCTGTATTTGTTTGAGTTATCTCTTGGCATTGTATTGGCTATCTATAATAAGGAAGTTTTGATGGGTTTTCTCCCCCATAAGGGTTTCCCGGGATAAATGATGTGTCTCTTGTGATTGTGTATTTCTCATTGATCCTATCTTATGCTATTGTTATCTATTAAAATGAAAAGAACTCTAATAATAGCTTAAACCTTAACAAATCCATGAGACTAAAATGAAAGGGCAAGAAGCCCTTCAAGAAATTCAACAAATATGGAGAAAAAGTACAGGTGCAACGATTAGTGCAAGAGAGCTTCGGGGAGCATTTATACTCTCTGGAATCCTGAAATATTTCAATTAGACAACATTCATGAAGCCACTCATTGGTTAATGGTCAAGTTGGTGCACTTTCCTTCAGGTAAGATCTTCCCTATTATAAATGTCTATATGCCCAGTAATTATTGGGAAAAATTAGATTGTTGGGAGTCTCTCTTGGGCATAAGGGACTATGGGTTCCATTAGAATTGTATTATTGTTGGAGATTTCAATACTACCATGCATTTAAGTGATAAAAGAGGAGGCTCTATTGTTAGAGACCCTTCTAGGGAAAATATGGACCTTGTCTCCACCTTGGATTTGTTTGATGTTCAACCAAGCAAAGAAAAAATCACATGGAATAATAGAAGAGCGGGTTGAGGCCACATTGAGGCTAGGCTTGATTGCTTCCTTATTCATATCCCCCTTTTGTCCCTCCCTGATGAGATATCCTCTTTTATAATCCCTTGGGTGAGTTCTGACCACCGTCCTATTTCTCTCTTTCTATAAAGAAGAAAATTTGGGGCCTATCCCCTTTCGATTTAATCCTCTTTGGATGGAGAATCTTGAGTTTTTTCCTTTAGTTTCTAGAGCTTGGTGCCAGTGGGTTGTTGGGTCTCTTGTTCACATTTGGGAACAAAAGATTAAAAAGGTTAAAGTTGTTGTCAAGGATTGGATTAAGACATCAATAAACACCTCGCATGCAGAGGTGGATGAATGTAAAAGAAAGCTTGAGGAAATACAAGATAGGTTGGACAACAAGGAAGTAAACTCAGACTCACTTCAACAAAAACAATCAGTTTTTTAGAAATATGTAAAATCCATTAAGGACAAGGAGACCTTATGGAGGTTAAAATCTAGATCTCTGTGGCTGCAAGCAGGGGACAAAAATATGATACTCTTTCATAAGCAGGCTAAGGTAAGGCAATGGTCGAACAAGGTTGAGAAAATTAAGCTACACTTTGGAGAAGTTATTGCTTCTTTTGAGGAAATTAAAAAGGTTGCTTCTATACACTTTGAACATCTATACTCAGATGATGGGGAGTGGAATAATGAAATGTGTGACCAATGTGTCTCACATATTCCAATTCTAATTAAAGAAGAGGATAATTTGGAGTTGAACAAGCTAGTCTCTGAAGAGGATATTTTTGCTGCTATAAAACAATTCAACCTGGATAAAGCACCTGGCCTAGATGGTTTCACCATTCACTTTTATATAAGATGTTGGTCTATCATTAAATTTGATTTCATTCGGATGGTTCGCTATGTGCACAAGTCCTCTCGTATGGGAGGTGCCACAAATTCGTCATTTTTGGCTTTAATTCCAAAGGAAAAGAATGCTTCTTCCTTTAGCATATTTCGTCCCATTTCCCTCTGTAATGTATCCTATAAAATTATGGCTAAGATTATTGCAAATAGGTTGAATCCCTTCCTAACTCATCTTATTCTTCCAAATCAAGGGGGTTTTGTGGAAAAGCGACAAATCTGGGATAATATAATTCTAGTCCAGGAGGTGATACACTCAAGCTTCACGAATGGGGAGAAAGGTATAATTATTAAAATTGATATGGAAAATGCTTTTGATTAGGTTAAGCATAGATTTTTAAATGCAGTTTTGGGAAAAATTGGCTTTAATCAGTCCTTTATATCTTGGATTGGCTCTTACATTAATAACCCTTGGATTTCTCCAGAGATTAATGGTATACCATGGCCTTTTTTAAAATCCTCTAGGGGTCTAAGGTAAGGTTTCTCTCTCTCCCCTATGTTATATGTCCTTATGGATGAATTGTTAAATAGAAGATTAGAGCAGGAATGAATCTTCGGAAGTATACCAGGTCTTAGAATTGTCGGAGGTGTTAAAAGAATAAATCACTCACAATTTGTTGATGATACCTTGTTGATAGGAGGAACCTCAAAAATAACTACTCGTTGATTTAAGCTTGTTCTGGATCAATATTCTTTGGTCTCAGGAGGCTTAATCAACAAATCTAAAAGCCAAATTTATTCTTGGAATGTAAATGTCAATATTTTGTTGGGAATAACTCTTATCCTTCAATTTACTTTCTGAGTTGATTGGAAATTTTTTCAGTATTTGGGAATGCCGATCAACTTGAAATCAATTCCAAGGGAAGCTTGGCAAGCCATATTGTAGAAAATAAAAGATCATTTTGAAATATGGGGAGTTGTTTGGTTGAACCCAACAAGAAGAGTGGTGCTTGTTAAATTTGTTCTCTCTTCATTTTTGATTTTTCAATTCTTTGCCTTATTGGATCCAGTTGGTATCGAGAAGAGTATGGATCAGGTTATCCGAAATTCTTGTGGAAAGGTGGTAAATCCAATTCAAAGAAATTTCATATGGTAAATTGGAACACAATTTTCTCTCCTAAAGAAATCAGAGGTCTTGGAGTCTGACATCCATAATTGGTGAACATTTCCCTGGGCTCAAAACTTGTTTGGCAATTGGTGACGGGAGAAAACGAATGGTGGAAGCGAGCTTTATATCAAAAGTATTTTTCAAGGGATAGAAGGTGATTTCTAGATGCTATCCCAGGAAGGCATGCATGCTCTCCTATTTTGAAATTGCTTAGGGCCTCTCTCCCTTATTTTGAGGGCTCTCTTAACTGGATCCTGGGGAATGGGAAGAATATTAATATTTGGGAGGATTGATTTATTGGCTCAATCCACCTACGAGATGATCTATCTATAGTGCCTCTTTGACAATGGCTCTTAAGTCAACGCAAATCTTCCCTTTATGATATTTCGGCTTGGCATCCTAATGGAGTTTGGAAGGGGTGGGATTTGGGATTAGTCCCTCCTCGTCTCATTTAGTTGGCTCAATCCTTCCTTTTAATTATCAAGGGAGAAACCATGGCTCATCAAAAATAGAGAGACAATCGTGGATGGGGAAAGACAACCTATTCGGTGAAGGAAGGAGACAAGGATCTGACAAGGCAACTCTCTCTCCCTAAAAAATCAAATATGTCGTGAAATATATGGAATGATGATGAGCTTCCAAAAATCAAAATTTTTTATTGGAGTTTGGAAAGGGTGGGATTTGGGATTAGTCCCTCCTCATCTCATCCACCTGGCTCAGTCCTTCCTTTTAATTCTCAAAGGAGCAGCCCTGGTTCATCAACAACAGAGAGACAATCGTGGATGGGGAAATACAAGCTATTTGGTGAAGGAAGAAGACAAGGATCTGACAAGGCGACTCTCACTCCCTAAAAAATCAAATATGTGGTGAAATGTATGGAATAATGACGAGCTTCCAAAAATCAATATTTTTTATTGGATGTTAGCCCAAAACAAATTTCTAACAGGGGACAATTTGAGCAAAAGAGGCTTCAAAGGATCATTTTGATGTGAATTATGTAAGCAAGAACTAGAGTCGACTCAACATTTATTCCTTGCGTGTGAATACTCCAAATAGGTATGGCATCTTGTGTATTTGGAATTGACTCATAAAATATCATGGCCCTCATCATGTAAATCCCTGGTGGGGAAATGGGGATCTGCATATCAGGGCTCTTTTTATTGGAAATC
>ML827263.1:0-42476 GCA_009831015.1 Picea engelmannii | reverse complement strand
AGTAGGTCCGGGGGGGGGGGGTGTTGTATGGACCTAGAGGAAAAAAAGAATTTGATTTCTATTGAAATCTAGGTATTACTAAAAATAACAACACAAAAGCCTATGCAGTTTATCAGGGGGTCAAATTAGCACAATAGAAGCAGATCACACAACTAAATATAGTGGGGGACTCCAAAAATACCATAAGATATGCTGCCACTGAATCCGCTCCAAAGGATCTCAATTTAAAGCGTCTTATTGAGAGGATCTGACCCTCGCTATCCAATATACCTATTCAGTTTTTCCACATCCTCGGAGAAAATAACAAGGAAGCAGATGAAATGGATAATAGGGCCATTGGTTTAGCCCGAGGTTCCTTGGGAGTATACGAGCAAGTGAGACATGTAACCCCTCCTTAATGAAGGGTCTTGGAATATGGGTGGGGCCCTTTGGGTCCACGTAAGGGAAGTTTAGAAGTTTACGCATGGAGGGCTCATGCAAGGGGCGTCTTCCTGTCATTTCATCATTTTGAAAGCTCGATTGGATAACATAAGTGTAATGTTCCTGACTTAGGTATTCTAGGAAACACTGCTAATGTGTGTGTAGGATTAATTGTTTACAACATATAAATGATCATACAAATAACAAATGCGATAAAGGACTCCAAAGTTGATATTATGATATCTTTGTCGAGTACAAATGTCGAATGCGGCTAAATAAAATGAATCACTCGGCTAGATCAAAAGATAAAATGATCTCAGCCAGAATACAATAAGCAACCTAAATGATAATATCTGGTAGTAGATGAGCACTGCGGGGTCAAAGGATGAGCTGGAACTATGGCAGCTCGCACGGTAACTACTGAAAGTCTGGAAAGTTCGCCCTGGTGACTATACCTCTCAGAAAGGCCTGGAAACTGTCCCAAATGGTGTGCCCTACTCTAATTCTCAATCCTGGTGACTGACCAGCCCCTCTGTTGGTGTGTCTAGAACCCAGATGGATCCCCTTGGGGGAATGCGCCCCTCCCTCTCTAGAAAAGTGTGCCCTAGTGATTCCACTGTCGGAATCGGCTGAGAAGTATCTTAAAATGATTTCCCTAACCTACTAGGAAATGGGTCGGAAGGATTTCCCTTAATTTGATCTGATGCTCGCTCGGGAACCCCAAATGTGTCCACCAAAAGTGTCACACTTCTAAGTCTGGAAAATGCACCCCAGATGATTTCTCTTTCAGAATCTGAGGAGGAACTAGGCAAAAGATGCGCCTTGCCTCCCTCTCAACTGGGTCGGAGGGGAATCTTTGAACTCTCCCTAGATGGGACAAGTCGATCCACTGAACCTCCTCTGAAGCTGCGCCCTCACCCTGGATAAGTGTGCCCTTGCTTTTGGACCCTGCGTAACTATTGTTGAAGAATGATGGAAGACCTGTGTGATCTTCTCGGTGACTAGGGTGTGTCTCTCAAAACCAAAATCATCCAATTAGTGTCTTCCTCTAGGAATCCACTGAACTATCTCTCCTGAGATGCATCTCTCTCCTCAATGACAAGTCATAATCTGCATAATGATGAATTAGGTCGCTAACCCTTCTCTTATAACTTTTCTAAACCCTAATTCATTGTTGAAACCCTAATTCGTTGTTGACTTCCAAATTTAGATCGTCTGTTCTATTTTTAGCTAATAATGGCTTAAAAGAGATTTTAACCACTTTTAGCTCAATGTCACTTTCTGAACATAACACCTTTGACTGGAGTGACCTCTAGTAACTGTGTTTATACCTTTTCTGGCCCTGACTATAGTCTAACAGGGTGGTTTAGACCATTAAGCCTCCTCTATTGAGCTCCTATTTGGAAAAGGACATCACAGTCCTCCCTTCCTAAAATTGCTTGTCCTCAAGCAATACCAATCCAGGACGTTGCAACACCTGCTCACTCTCTCAAGTAGCATCCTATACTAGAAGCCCTCTCCATCTGATAAAACACTCTTTGATGACCCTTCTCCTCAATTTACGCTCCCGAAACTCCAAAACCTCCTCCGGAACCAACTTCAACTGTCCTTCCTCATCCAATGGGGGAAGCTCTTTTGATGTGCTAATGAATTGTCCCACTGCCTTTTTGAGGCAAGATACGTGGAACACGTTGTGAATCTTGCTCCCCTCTGGAAGGTTTAGCTCATAAGAAACCTCGCCTACTCAGCGCATGATCCTGTAAGGGCCATAAATTTTGGGCTTGAGCTTCTTGACCGCAGTCTTCTTCAAATATTACTGTTAGTAATTGGAGTCTTAAGAAAACCAAATCCCCAACCTCAAAGTTGCGCTCTATCCGGTGCCTGTCTACACTCATCTTCTGTCGGTTCTATGTCATCTATAGGTTTTCTTTCAGCAACTTGAGAATCTCCTGACTCTCTACGATCCAATCCTTGGCCTTGGGAGCTCTGCTCTCCCCGAAAACCAATTCTACCAAAGTGGGAGCATCATATCCGTACAATGCTCGGAAGGGTGTCATACCAATGGACATGTGGAAAGTGGTGTTGTAGCAATGCTCTTTTAAATGTAGCCACTTGACCCATGTTCTCTATTGTCCACCTACATAGTTCCTCAAATATCCTTCAACCCACTTGTTGACAATATTGGTCTGCCCATCTGTCCGAGGATGATAGCTGGTGATGGGTGTCAGCTCTGTCCCCACCAATCTAAACAACTCTCTCCAGAATGTCCCCATGAACTGACTGTCCCTGTCACTGGTGATGTTCTTTGGTAACTTGTGAAGTCTGAAGACCTCCTTGGAGAATAGATCAGCTACATGAACTGCATTGTACTCTGTCGGTATGGCATAGGAGTGAGAAAAATTGATCAATCTGTCAACCACTACATAGATACAGTCCTTACCCTGGACCTTGGGTAGGCCTGTCATGAAGTCCATCGATATACTCTCCCATTTCTGCTCTGGAATTGGGAGTGGTTGAAGTAGCCCTGCTGGAAGATCATGCTCTGACTTGTTCTGCTGGAAAGTCACACACTCATTGATGTGTCTTATAACATCCTGTTTGAGGCCCTTCCATGAGAACCTCTCCCTGATCTATCTGTAGGTTTTGAAAAAACCTTGATGGCCTACTAGTGGTGAATCATGAACTGTTGTGAGGATCTTCTTCTTGAGCCCCAAATCTGGCACCAAGTAGACTCTGTCTTTGTAGAATATGACATCGTCAATGACCCTCTACATGTCATCATGTATCTTCCCATCCATAACCTCACAAGCGAACTTGTTCTTGGAATATTCCACTAACAAGTGGGATTTCCAATTTGTTGAAATCTCCATCAAAGAACATGTCGCAGGTCTCCTCGATAGTGCATCGACCATAATGTTCTTCTTCTCCTTGACATACTTTATGTCGAAGTCGAATGCCTGTACCTTCGTCACCCATTTCTGTTGGTGCTCACTGAGGTCCTTCTGCTCAAGGAAATACTTCAGGCTGTTGTGATTTGTCTTGACCACGAATTTGCTACCCACCAAATATTGTCTAAATTTGGTCAAGGCATGCATGATTGCCAGCATTTCCTTGTCATAAATGGAGTACAACCTCTTAGGTTGACTGAGCTTCCTATTCTTGGATACAATGGGGTGTCCTCCTTGCATCAAAACTGTCCCGATACCCTCGCCAGATGCGTCACATTATAGTACAAATGGCAAGGTGAAGTCTGGTAATGCCAACACTGGACAAGTGCCCATGACTTCTTTCATGTGATCAAAGGCTTTATGTGACTCCTCAGTCCATATGAAAGCCCCATTCTTGGTAAGATCCATCAGTGGTGCTCCAAGATGAGAAAAACCCTGGACAAACCACCTGTAATAACTGCACAGCCCAAAGAAACTCCTCAACTCTGTCACGTTCATGGGCATTGGCCAATCCAGAATGACCCTGATCTTCTCTTGGTGCACCTATACCCCCTATGCACTGATGATGTGGCCCAAGTAAAGTAGCTCTGTCATACTGAACTCGCACTTGGACTCTTTGGCATATAATGATTGTGCCTCCATGATGCTCAATACCTCATCCAGGTGCCTCATATGCTCTTGGCATGTCTTGTTGTAGACCATGATGTCGTCGAAGAAAACCAAGACTGATTTCCTCAACTGATCCCTGAATATGTGGTTCATGAAAGACTGGAATGTAGCGGGTGCATTGGTTAGCCCAAATGGCATAACTAGGAACTCGAAATGTCCAAAGTGACATTGAAATGTCATCTTCTCTATGTCCTGCTCTCGGATGTTGATCTGATGATACCCAGAGCGTAGACCAATCTTTGAGAAGAAAACTGCCCCATGTAGTTCATCCATAAACTCGTTAATGTGTGGGATTGGATACCAATTATTGATGGTTTTCTTGTTCAAGGCTCGATAATAAATGCACATCCTCATGGTGCCAACCTTCTTCAGAACTAAGACAACTGAAGAGGCGAATGGGCTGCTTCTCGGTCTAATGTGTCCCATTTCTAGCAATTCCTTGATTGCCTTTTCTATCTCATCCTTGAACCTCCTAGGATGATGATAGGGGGGTGTGGTAATAGGTTTTGCCCCCTCCTCCAACTCAATGGTGTGCTCAAACCCCCTGTTAGGTGGTCTCCCTGGTGGAATCGACCCAAAAACCTCTTGATGTCATCCCAACAAATTCTTGATCTCTATATGATATTGTTGTCAACCCTTTGAATCTTTCCGCGTAGTGATCAAGCACTCTGCAACATATTCTACCTCCCGATGCCTGAATATCCTCTCCATCTTCTTGGTTGAAATTGCCCTTGGTTCTCCTGTCGACATACCTCTCAGAACAAACTTCTTCCCGTCACGGTCTCTGAACCCCATCTCCAAGGTTTGGTAATTGGTGGTGATTTTTCCCAAGGTAATCATCCACTGAACTCCCAACACCACATCTATGTCAGATAGGTCAACCACATAAAATGTGTCTCTCACTGTGTAGTTCTCTAACTTTATCTCTTAGTCTGGAACTCTTTCTAGACATTCCATTGTGTGGCCATGTGCTACTGCAACATCAAACCCCTCAAAATCCTTTGTCTGAAGTGCCTGTCTCGATACAAGTGAAGCATCAATGAAGTTGTGGGTGGCCCCACCATCTATAAGGGCAATTGCACGTTGCCCCTAAATAGTCCCTCTAATCCGGAGGGTATCACACCTGGGAACACCAGAAAGGGTCGCTATGACTCCTCCCTTTGTTGGTTTCTGTCTGTTAGCCTGCTTAGGTGGCTTTGGAACTACCGGAGGGTGGGCTCCTGCCGGTGTCGGTGGTCTACGGGGAGGTTGATCCTCTGTCTTTGCTGACTCCTCCTCTGAGCTAGTGGATCCACTATCCACATTGTCTGCTGCCACCTCAATATAATGAATCTCTCCCTTGCCCATGCACCTGTGGCCTGAGACCCAAGGGTCTCTGCAGTTGAATCAAAGCTTCTTCCTTATAAGCTCTCGCCTCATCTCATCATCCAACTTCTCCTTGCCCTTCTATTCTCTTTGGAATCACTTCCTGTCTCAATCCTTCTGGGGTACGAAGGGTTTGGAAAAGGATTTAGTCTTTGGCACTGAGTCTGCCAAATCTCAAGTGTGTAGGATGGCATCCTACAAGGTGGGCGACCTGTATGCCTTCACCCCTCCTCTCAAAGGCTCTGTGAGCCCCTTTGTGAATAGCATGATCAACCTGGTCTCTGTTATATCTGTCACTGCCACTGCTACCCACTGAAACTCCGTGATGAATGCCTCTATTGTGCCATTTCGTCTCAACTGGGCTAGATCCCTGAAGTGGATCTCGAGATCCCTCCTTTCAAACATGTCCACGAGTCTCTCTGTGAACTCCCTATATGAGGTGATGTGACTGTGACCCAATGTCACCAATCCATGATACCACCACTCGCGTTCCTCACCCTCCAAGTGTAAGGTTGTGAAACTGATGGCCTCTGTCTTGGTCATTTGATAGAGCTTGTAGTATGTGTCTAGCTTCTGTACCCAAGCTATGGCGGTGCATTTGGACGATCCGTCGAAAGAAGGTATGGTGAGTTTACCAACTTTCCGAATGAAATCAATGTTATGCCCTTGTTGCTGCTGCGACCCTCCTCTCTGTGGCTCTCTAGGGTTGTTCCTAAGTCTGAGTCCACAATACTCGACTAGGGTCATGTCCTGATGGAAGTCACGACCCAATGCTGCATACTCCCTCCGATACTCTGCAATGTCCTTTGCATGAGTGGGCGACCTTTGTGCTATCGACAGTTGTGCTGCTACTGGGGGTGCCCTCTAGAAACTAGGAAACAAGGGTTTGGGAATCCTACTCGCATAGGTGTATGTGCGAGTGGGTGATTGGGGTCTACTGCCTTCCCCTGAGTTCCCCTGTGTTGTATGTGGGGCTCGTGTGCCTGGGGTGCCCACTATAGTCAATCTATCAACCACTTGTGTTAAGGACTGAGACATGGTCCGTTGACTAGCTAACATATCATTGATAACCTGCATGAAGGCTGCCTCTCGTTCCATGGGGGCCTTGCCACTTCCCTCTAGTCGCTCATATATGTCTCCTAGCATCCTCTCAGCCTCATGCTTTACCCTTCTCTCTGCTTCTTTGTGTGCCTCTTCCTCTTCCTCTGATCTGGGAGGAAAAGGAGGAAATTCAGGCCTAGGCCTTCTTTCCTTACGCCTGTTGTAAGTGACATATTCGTCACCTACGTGCTCACGACCATCTGGGTCTTCTGCTGCACTTATCGTCTTTGGTCACAGGCTGGAAGGACTAAAGATCTGATACCACTGTAATGTTCCTGACTTGGGTACTATAGGAAACACTGCTAATGTGTGTGTAGGATTAATTGTTTACAACATATAAATGATCATACAAATAAAAAATGCGATAAAGGGCTGCAAATTTGATATTATGATATCTCTGCTGAGTAAAAATGTCAAATGTGACTGAATAAAATGAATCACTCAGCTAGATCAAAAGACAAAAGGATATTAGTCAGAATACAATAAGAAAACTAAATGATAATACCTAGTAGTATATGAGCACTGCGGGGTCAAAGGATGAGCTGGAAATATGGCAGCTCGCACGGTAACTGTTGAAAGTCTGGAAAGTTCGCCTTGGTGGCTATGCCTCTCGGAAAGGCCTGGAAACTGTCCCAAATGGTGCGCCCTGCTCTAATTCTCAGTTTCGCTGACTGACCAGCCCCTCTGCTGGTGTGTCTGGAACCCAGATGGATCCCCCTGGGGGAATGCGCCCCTCCCTCTCTGGAAAATTGCGCCTTGGTGATTCCATCATTGGAATCGACTGAGAAGTATCTCAAAATAATCGCCTCAACCTATTGGGAAATGGTTCGGAAGGGTTTCTCTGAATATGATCTGATGCTAGCTCGGGAACCCCAAATGTGTCTGCCAAAAGTGTCGCACTTGCAAGTCTGCAAAATCCGCCCCAGATGATTCCTCCGTCGGAATCTGACGAGGAACTAGGCAAAAGATGCAACTTGCCTCCCTCTCAACTGGGTCGTCGGGGAATTTTTGAACTCTCCCTCGATGGGACAAGTCGATCCACTAAACCTCCTCAGAAGCTGCGCCCTCATCCTGGATAAGTGTGCCCTTGCTGCTAGACCTTGTGTAACCACTGAGTTTGAGTCCACAATACTCGACTAGGGTCATGTCCCGATGGAAGTCATGACCCAATGCTGCATACTCCCTCCGATACTCCGCAATGTTCTTTGCATGAGTGGGCGACCTCTGTGCTATCGACAGTTGTGCTGCTACTGGGGGTGCCCTCTAGAAACTGGGAAACAAGGGTCTGGGAATCCTACTCGCATAGGTGTATGTGCAAGTGGGTGACTGGGGTCTACTGCCTACCCCTGAGTTCCCCTGTGTTGTATGTGGGGCTCGTGTGCATGGGGTGCCCACTATAGCCAATCTATCAACCACCTGTGTTAAGGACTGAGACATGGTCCACTGACTAGCTAACATATCATTGATAACCTGCATGAAGGCTGCCTATGGTTCCATGGGGGCCTTGCCACTGCCCTCTAGTCGCTCATATCTATCTCCTAACATCCTCTTAACCTCGCACTCAGACTCACACTTTGCCATTCTCTCTGCTTCTCTGTGTGCCTCTTCCTCTTCCTCTGATCTGAGAGGAAAAGGAGGAAATTCAGGCCTAGGCCTTCTTTCCTTAAGCCTGTTGTAAGTGACATATTCGTCACCTATGTGCTCACGACCATCCAGGTCTTCTGCTGCACTCATTGTCTTTAGTCACAGGCTGGAAGGACTAAAGATCTGATACCACTGTAATGTTCCTGACTTGGGTACTATAGGAAACACTGCTAATGTGTGTGTAGGATTAATTGTTTACAACATATAAATGATCATACAAATAAAAAATGCGATAAAGGACTGCAAATTTGATATTATGATATCTCTGCTGAGTACACATGTCGAATGTGACTGAATAAAATGAATCACTCAGCTAGATCAAAAGACAAAAGGATATTAGTCATAATACAATAAGCAAACTAAATGATAATACCTAGTAGTAGATGAGCACTGCGGGGTCAAAGGATGAGCTGGAACTATGGCAGCTCACACGGTAAATGTTGAAAGTCTGGAAAGTTCACCCTGGTGGCTATGCCTCTTGGAAAGGCCTGGAAACTGTCCTAAATGGTGCGCCCTGCTCTAATTCTCAGTCTTGGTGACTGACCGACCCCTCTGCTGGTGTGTTTGGAACCTGGATGGATCCCCCCGAGGGAACGCGCCCCTCCCTCTCTAGAAAATTGCGCCTTGGTGATTCCATCATTGGAATCGACTGAGAAGTATCTCAAAATGATCACCTCGACCTATTGGGAAATGGTTCAGAAGGGTTTCTTTGAATATGATATGATGCTAGCTCGGGAACCCCAAATGTGTCTGCCAAAAGTGTCGCACTTCCAAGTCTGGAAAATGTGCCCCAGATGATTCCTCCGTCAGAATCTAACGAGGAACTAGGCAAAATATGCACCTTGCCTCCCTCTCAACTGGGTCGTAGGGGAATTTTTGAACTCTCCCTCGATGGGACAAGTCGATCCACTAAACCTCCTTAGAAGTTGCGCCCTCACCCTGTATAAGTGTGCCCTTGCTTCTAGAACTTGTGTAACCGTTGCTGAAGAATGATGGAAGACCTGTGTGATCTTCCTAGTGACTAGGGTGTGTCTCTCAACACCAAAATCATCCAACTGGTGTCTTCCTCCTGGAATCCACTGAACTATATCTTCTGAGATGCGCCTCTCTCCTTAATGACAAGTCATAATCTGCATAATGATGAATGAGGTTGCTGACCCTTCTCTTATAGCTTTTCTAAAACCTAATTCACTGTCGAAACCCTAATTCGTTGTTGACTTCTGAATTTAGATTGTATGTTCTATTTTTAGCTCATAATGGCTTAAAAGCGCTTTTAACCACTTTTAGCTCAATGTCACTTTCCGAACATAACACCTTTGACTGGAGTGACCTCTAGTAACCCTGTTTACCCCTTTTCTGGCCCTAGCTATAGTTTAACGGGGCGATTTAGACCATTAAGCCTCCTCTATGGAGCTCCTATTTGGAAAGGGACATTACAATAAGATATCTCTGGCTCATGGTGAAGGCTTGGTAGCCATTCTCACTGATAATGAAGCTGGTGCAAACATGGAAATCCACATGTGGTTGGTGTACTTGGCCTCGTGGCAATTTAAAAATACAGTACGCTCGAAGCCTCTTCCCATCTCTTGTTTGATGGATTTGATGACGAATGGGAGTGAAACAATGATGACAATATATGCCCATGTCTTGGAGGTACATTCCACGAAGGTGGAATTAGTTTATGAGGTCAATTGGATTGTATATTTTCATAGTGATCTCATTATCAATTGCGATTGCAATAATGAGCAAGCAGGTGATACATGCATCCATTTGAATTTCCCTGGCATTAAGGTTATTCAAGTTGGGTTTGCAACTTCAATTCTCACTTGGGACGATAGTATCCTGGTACTTAGGAGAGGTGATTCTCGGGTGTGCATTTTCATTCATTTTCTCTGGTAAGTTTCATCGTCCCTGGGATGTAATTTGGTGCGAGCCAAGGCCAAAGGTGTTCTGGTAAGTGATGCATGCATCCATTTCAATTGGTCAGGCAATAAGAATATTCGAGTCAGGTTTGCAGTTTTAATTCTCATCTAGGATGGTTGTATCTTGGTAATTAGTAAAGAGGGTATTTAGGATTGCATTCTCATTCATTTTCCCTGGAAAATTTTGTCATCCCTAGGTTGCAATCTGGTGCAAGGAGAGCCTAAAGGTATTCTGGTAAGTCATGCGGTGTTTAGCCTCCAAATTGGTTCTTGTTTAATTTTCTTGGGTATGGCGAATATAATGGAAGTTGGTAGGGCAAGTTCAACACAAGCAGAGGAAGTTGTGGAGGATAACTTCACAACAATCCATAAATTGACAATTAAGGTAAATGCACTTAGTTCTACAATTACATTTGCACTAGAAACGTTGGCTCAACATCGAGTGTTAGTCGAAAAGTTACAGGACAAGGTGGATTTCTTGCGAAGGCATGGGGAATCTTTGTAGCGGCAATTGGACTAGAGGGAGGCAATGATAGAGTCTTCTGCTCAGGCTATGGATTTGAGTTGTTCTCTTAGGCAGGAGACAAAGAGGTTGAGGACTTTGCCAGACTTGAATATATAGTAGTGACACCTCCAGCTGAAGAAGTAATGAAAAAATAAGAGGTATAGAATGCCCATCTTTCAGTATAGATATGTATTGTTTTTATTGTATGTATACTTGGTGTTTTCTACCGATTATACTCGGTACAATATAGAAATAGTATCAGGCAAATATGGTCTTGTATGAATAGAATAGAGACTTGGAAGATAGCTGGACTATGGGAACTGGATTTTTTCTATGTATATCAATTCTTCACTTTTGTACTAGGCGGCCTTGGTCACACCCTTTTTAATGAATCAAATTTCCTAGTCCTTGTGAAAAAAAATTATAGTTCCCAGATATTTTGAGGAAAGAGGTTGATGCACAAATTTTGGCTTCATAATTTGATAAGCATTGGTTCAAAATTTTTGGTTTCATAATTGGACAAAGTTTATTATTAATGTAATTTAATTTTATATTTATCAATTATAAAAAGATAGGAACTTTTTTTTTTTTGAAATGAAATTTGTTTTATATTAAAAATTTGAACAAAGGTTTGGATCTTTAGGGATTTGTTTTTTCCAATACTTGATAAATTTGAGACTAAGATAAATCTATGTTGGTTTA
Source organism: Picea engelmannii (assembly GCA_009831015.1). Lineage (NCBI taxonomy): Eukaryota > Viridiplantae > Streptophyta > Pinopsida > Pinales > Pinaceae > Picea > Picea engelmannii. The sequence goes on along the minus strand of ML827263.1, from coordinate 31,200 downwards.
CACACATATGCACACACATTTAATTTTATTGGGCTAGTTAGAGTAGTTGAACACTTTGAGATTCGTGTAAGAAGGTTGGAAGTCAATTCTTGAGTTGAATGGTTATGTTGCATACCTCACTCAATGTGTTGAAGCTCTTTCTTGGGAAGTTTTCCTTGAAAATAATTAAATAAATCTCTTTGGGAAACCCAAAATATGTTTCGACGTGTTGTGGATAGCATATCTAGTAAACCCACCAACATAGACTAAACACACACACACACACATTATTGATATTATTATTTTTATTCTATTCTATTTTTCTTATTATTATTATTTAAATGTTGTTAACTGAAATTTTGTATTGTCATTTGGGTTTACCTGTAGTGATTAAGAGGAAAGTTGTTATTCTTCCCTAAAATCCCACTTTATAGCATACTTATTCTCTTCAAAAACTAATTATTGATTGATTTTAAGCTCTTAAAAATCTAATTTACTTTAAGTATCATCTTCTAAATGAGTAGAAATGAAAAATGGATTTTTAAAAATACATCATCCTACAAAGAAGAAAAAAATAAACAAATTTAAATTAAAACATTTTCTCCTCTCTCATCAAAACATTTCATAGCAAAGAATATATTCTCATAAATAAATCACATTTTTAGAAAAAAAAAAATTTTTATAAACTTCATTGTAGAAGAATAATATATTACTTACTTCATGAGAAATGAAAATAATATTAAGAATCTTGAGACTTCTCTCTAACACCAAACTAGATATCATCTTTTTCCAAGAGACTTTAGTTCCAGAGGAGAAGGCCAGGAAGTTCATGTATTCTATCTGTCCAAGCTGGATGATAAGTGTTGTAAGTTCTATTGGGAAGTCGGGTGGACTTATGGTGGCTTGGAATCCTAATATTTTTGAGTTGCATCCTTTTCTGAGTGTTGGTGGAATCTTATTGATAGGTATCCACATTCCTGATAAAAGAATGATTAGTTTTTTAAATGCTTATGGGTCGTGTTCTAGGCGGCAACAATTCTGGGAAGAAGTGGAAGCTAAAGGATTGCTAGTGCAGGATGATCTCATCCGAGCGTGGTATTTGAACTTTTATACTAGCACAAATAAAGTGTGGGGCGAGGTGGCCTTATTCGATCCTATGGCAGATATTTTCAAAAATCTTTTTGCAAATAATCAGTAGGTGGATGTGATGCCAACGATGTTAATTCCAACATGGTGAAATGGTAGGAGAGGGGTGGAGGAGATACAGAAGATATTATATAGGGTGTATTCTTTAGAAGCTCTTTTATGTGATGTTGCTAGGTACAGATCGTGGGTGGAGCTCCCTTTTGTTTCTGGCCATGCGCCCGTGGTTCTACAATTAGATTATGGATACAAGCATGTAGCATATCCCTTCAATTTCAATCCAATGTGATTGAAAGAGGAGTCATTTTGTGACTTAGTACGGGCTATATGGGGTACCCAACAGGAAGCAGAGGAGGCTGGAGCATAAAGAAGATTGGTTAGGAACATTGGCGCTTAAAGAGCAGGGCAAAGTGGATTAAAAGTGGGGACAAAAATACTAAATATTTTCATCAATTTTCCAGTTACAGGCGGAACAGAAAACATTTATGGGAGGTTAAAGATGAGTCAAGTTTGACACATTATGGACATAATGCGATTAATATTGAAGCTTAGATATACTTCAATACCTTCTATCAATAATCGAGAATTAATGCGATCAAGGATCAAGTGGCCATGGTGAGATATTATCCTAGGATGGTCAACGAGGAGGAAGCTCTCCATCTAGAGGAATCTGTTACAAAGGAGGAAGTATTAGAGGTATTAAAGGGTTTCGCAAAAGACAAAAGTCCTGGCTCTGATGGGTGGACTGTTGAGTTCTATTTGCATATTTTTTTATCTAGTTGCTAAAGATTTGCTAGATGTTGTTGAGGAATCATGCCAGTCTGGAGAGGTGAAAAGAGCTCTAAATTCGACTTTTATTGCACTTATCCCAAAGGTTAATGGCCCTGCTACTTTTGAGGAGTTCCGACTAATTTCTCTGTGCAATCTTTGCTATAAGATCATTTCAAAAATTATTGCCAAGCGTATCAGACCGATCCTGTCTCGCGCATTGTCAGAGGAACAATTTGGCTTCTTGAAAGGAAGACAAATTATTGACGCCATTGGGACTGCGCATGAGTGTCTACAAAGTATCAAAGATAAAAAGCTTCAAGCCTTAATCCTTAAGATAGACTTGAAGAAAGCCTATGACTGTATAAGCTGGGATTTTCTTAGGTTGGTCTTATTACAATGTGGTTTCAGGCTGACAATGACCAAGTGGATTATGGGATGTATTACTTCAACAACCTATGTGATTTTAATTAATGGTGAGCCATCGGATTTTTTCAATATTGGCAGAGGACTGAAACAGGGGTGTCCACTGTCGCCCTTGCTTTTTATTTTAATTATGGAAGGATTGAGTCTGGATTTAAAAAGAAGCCAAGAGGAAGGCTTACTGACATGCATTGAAGTTTCAAGGCTAATTAAGATTCTCCATCTACTGTTTGTCGATGATATCATAATTATGATAAAAGCTTCTATTGCAGAATGGCAGGAAATAAAAAGAGTTTTGGAAAGATTCTGTAGTGCATCGGGTCTTAAGATCAATGATCAGAAAACCTCTTTCCTACAGTATGGTGTGCGACAACAAGATTTGGATATTTTAAAAGCCTTTTTTCCTTACAATTTCCTTGATCTTTCTGTTGGTTTCAAGTATCTTGGTTATTTTTTGAAGATTGACAGGTACAAAAAAGAGGACTGGCAATGGCTTATTGCTAAGTATGAAAATCGGATAAGTCATTGGTGCAATAGATGGTTATCTATTGGGGGACGCTTAGTACTAATCAAGGTTGTTCTCGAAACTCATCCAGTCTATTGGTTGGCACTTGCAAATTCACCTTCCTTGATTCTCCTTAGAATTCGACAGTTAATCTTTAGTTTCCTTTGGTTTGGGAGCAATAAAAAGAAGAAGTTCCACCTGTGCGATTGGAAACTTATTTCTCACCCTAATCATCATGGGGGTTGTGGCTTGAGAAACTTGGTTAGTTTTGGCAAAGCAATGGCGGCGAACACATTATGGAGAGCATTAATGCAGGAGGGCTTATGGCATCGTGTTTTAAAGGACAATTACTTCCCCTTTGTTTTAGTTGCTCGTTGGCTTCGTACGATAACTGTAGTGGATGTAAAAGGTTCTCAGACTTGGAAACATCTTTTAAAATCTTTACACATCCTCCTACAATGGTTAGCATGGAGTCTGGGGACAGGTGACTCAATTCTGTTGGGCAAACACTGCATTCTGGGTTTGGGGGATGGGTCTATTTTGTCTGAAGATTTGATCTCAACACTTAATAAGAAATATGTTTTTTATTTATACCAAGCCCATTGTGATCCCTGAGTGGGGATGATTTGCTCAAATTGGCTATCAAACAATGATCTAGAATTAGAGGGAGATCTTGCATTCAAATGACAAATTTTTTGTCGTGTTCTCATTAACATTGGTGTCCAATTAGTAGAGAAGTCGGATGAGCTTATTTGGACGGGAGGAGATTCGTCGAGACAGATATCTGTTAAAAGTGTATATGTGGCCACGGAAAAAAAGAAATGGAACTTTGTGATTGGAGGCTGGAGGAAAGCAATGTGGTCCTGGGGTTGCCCTTTAAAAATTAAACTCTTTACGTGGTTAATTGCTGAGAATAAAATTCTCACACGGGAAATTCTACAACGCAGAGGTTTTATAGGCCCGATCATTTATGTAGGATGAGTAAGGAGATAACATACCATTTGTTTGTGGAGTGTTCTTTCGCGCTTGCAGTATGGGAAAAGATAAAATCTTCCATAAATCCGTTGGGTAGGTTGACTGGCAACACATTATCAGAGTGTTTTAAATTGTGGAAAGAACAAAACCTATCCTATCCTTGCTTGTCGGCTGTCATCTGTTGGTTTATTTGGAAGGAAAGGAATCTTGCTATTTTTGAAGATGGCGCTCCCAGTTTGCAGAAGGTGGCTTTCCAGTCTCTATCCACCTTGAGGGATTGTTACTCAAAGACGAAAGTTGTCTTCCGTAGACACTTAACTCCTCCTCTTGTTGCGGGTGGCATTCTAGGTTGGTTTGATGGGGCTTCTCTTTCTTCGGGCCTTAATGGTGGAGCTGGTGGGATAATTAGGATAAGTGAGGACAGATGTTACAAGTGGACTTTCAACTGTGGGCCTGGAACAAATACTAAAGCGGAGCTCTTGGGAGCTTAGGCCCTTCTCACACTGGAATCTCGGCTTTCAATTCAGGAGCTCCATGTTCAGGGGGATTCAAAAATTATAATTCACTGGTTGAGGGGCAAAGGACGTCTTCAGGTGGTTGCTCTAGAATGTTGGAAGGACCGCCTCAGTTAGATTATCAAGCTTTTTCAGAAAAATCACTTTTGCTCATGTGTACAGGGAAGAAAACAAAGTTGCGGACAGACTATCAAAACAGGCGCTTATCTGTGTGATGAGGAAGATTGTCTATTATCTGTGTGATGAGGAAAATGAGGGTCCTCATATGTTTTTAGACCTTTACTAGTTAGTCTGCTCCTGATTTTTTTTATCTTCCAGTTATTATGTGTTTAGTGGAAGGATAGAGGACCTCTAGCTGCCTCTTGGCTTGGGTTTGGCTGGTGCTACTTTTTTTTATTTTTGTCGATGTGGGAAGCTTGAAATAGCTTTGAATACTAAGTTATCTATACTTGCCTATGATATTATTGGCATGTTTTGTTTTACAACCGTGGGGAAAGTTATGCCCATATGTATTTGGGTCTCTTGTCGCTGATTATCTTGTAAAAGAACAATTTATATTTTAATACAAATATAAAGCTTAATTTTCTATGGAAAAAAAAAGAAAAAAAATCCATATAATTCAATCCCCTCTTAACCCCACACTTTACCCACAAAGAGAAAAACCATATACTTCAATCCCCACTAAACCCACAATAATGAAAACTATACAATTCAATCCCCACTTAACCCCACACTTTACCCACAAAGAGGAAAACCATATAATTCAATCCCCACTTAACCCACAATAAGGAAAACTATATAATTCAATCCCCACTTAACCCACAACGAGGAGGAAAATTATAGTTAGAATTTCAGCATCTTTCAACAAATAATATATATTTTAGTTATGATTAAACTAATAACTAACAAACTTGCCTTCACTCACTATTTTTGTTGTGTTCCCCTATCTATTGGCGAATCCAGTGTATTAGTATATGGTCTCGTAGTGTCTTATCTGAGTAGCAGTCCTTTTGGCTTCCTGAACTGTGGTGTTCGTTCGTAGCAGTGCCTGACCCTCACCACTGAGCTCTGTATAGATCCAGATGGAGATCTGCCCGTGGCACTACATAGAGGCTAGGTATCCGTATGTCCAGAAGGGTCTATGTCCATAAATGAGGGTTACTATGGCCGGTCAGTGTAGCAAGCCGTGGCAGGAGCGGTCGGTAAAAAGATCAATATGTGTTATGTGATCTGAATCCTAATATCTTAGGGCCGAACCGAACAAAACGAAAAGTAGCTTTCACTACTACTGATCACGCTGATCTCGAACGAAAGCAAAAACGGATAGCTTAAGGGAACGGCCGGTGAACGAAACACCATCGATAATCACATGAATGCAAAGTGCAAGTTATCCCGCACCAAACTTAATCACAATTGTAATTAAATTATTGAGATTGCTTCTTAGTACAAAGAATGTTAGACTGTATATGATTCGAATAATATTTAGAGAAGCAACCAATATTCGAAAGAAATGTTAATGTATATGATTCGAATAATATTTAGAGAAGCAACCAATATTCGAAGTTTTGGAATATTTGATGTTTTATTTTGAATATATCCAAAGTAAAATAAAGCATTGCTTATTTTCATAATGTTTTGAGAATAAACCAATTTTGTATATAAGATATTATTATTGAAAATTTTAACATCACGGAGGTGTTATATACAGTGGTAATTTAAATGTTTTATGTTTTGGTTTTTGTTTGGGATATTTTTTTATTTAATTTTGTTTGAAATTTGGTGAGAAATTGTTGGCTATGTTTTGGTTTTTGTTTGGGATATTTTTTATTTAATTTTGTTTGAAATTTGGTGAGAAATTGTTGGCTATGCAAATTGAGTGGCTAAGTCTGTATAATCCAAGTGTTCCAAAGGTTTAAAAACTAAATCCATTTATGCATTCATAAATGTAATTTAAATAACATAGAATTGCGATTTCAACCAATTTTATGTTACTGGATTTCAACGAAAAAAACTAAAACATAAAACGTTTAGACAACACCCTATATACACAATTTACAAGTTACGATGTAGTTGCATTAAAAATTTCAAAGCATGGCATCTCTCCATACTATGCTTAAGAGAATATGTTTTTCAAATCATCTTAATTTTATATTTTTAAATGAGAAATGTTTACAAAGGAGAGTAATTTTATATTTTTAAATGAGAAATGTTTACAAAGGAGAGTATGTATAGATAAGTTTTTATGAAGTTAAAACATATGCTTAGATAAAGTTGCAATGTAAAATTTATCAGAAAAAAATATGATGAGGTTACTAATTCATTTTAGAAAATTGTTTAACTTTTAGATAGCTTTAGTTAAAATGGAGTTAACATTCTTATTTTAGAGAGCCTTAGTTAAATTGGAGTTAACACTCTCACTTTTTCATATGGTTAAAGATTAAATATTCTAAATTGTTTAACTTTTAGATAGCTTTAGTGAAAATGGAGTTAACATTCTTATTTTAGATAGCCTTAGTTAAATTGGAGCTAACACTCTCACTTTTTCATATGGTTAAGGATAATAAATATTTATTGAGTATTAGTTTAGTAAATATGTATTTTAATATATTTTGTATTTTATTTGTCTTTTTTTTAGGTTATTTAGTGTAAATTGATTATTCACCAATTGCATTATATTTTATTAGAGATTTTGTTAACTTTAATCACTTTCTTTGTAATTTTGTAGTTGTATGTAACAAGTGTTGCATGGCAACGTAGTTCCTGCTTGGTTGAATTGGGAATAGATGCACAGGGATGGGGAAAAAGTAGCGGAGGCAAATGGAAACTGCAATGGAGATGTGGCAAGGAGCATGAAGCACATGTGGTATCCATGCAATAAATGACACGTGGCCCTTAGAGTCTGATTTATTTTTTGAAACTATATAATCTATTTTACAAAAAGTTATATTTGAATTAAATAAACACAATTTCTTGACATTCAGCACAGTGGAAGATAAAAATTTATGAGGAGATAAAAAACAATTTTATTTGAAATATATCAAAAAAATATATTGTATGTTACATATTCCTGGAAATTTAAATGCGTTTGTCATATAAACTAGGATTGGGGCTCCCGCGGACCATAAGAGAAATATGTACAAGAAATAGGGCTATCGAAAGAAGAAGTGGGCGAAGTAGAGTGTAATACCTGAAAAGAATAAATTGAAAGGTATCAGTCTTTGGCTAGACATTTCTATTTAAAAAAGTGGAATAACTAGATTGATAAACAAAGCAAAATGTGATCAGTATAGACTTACAATGACGGTACATATCACCCCTTTTGCTATTTTCTTGCTCATGCCTTTTTATTGTTGTCATCGACAACTACTGGAATCCTGACAACTGCCTGTTGCCTTTCGTCGGCGACCTGCTTCAATTCCCTTTCGAGCCATTCTTCAATGTAGTTTCTGAAGGGGGCGACGTTGATCTCATTCCGGATTTTTATGTTGAAAAGTTCCTTTTCTAATTCCCTTAGATTGATAGAAATATTACGCAGAGCCTGATCGATTTCTTCATTCTGTATCGAATAGTCGACTAGCCAGTTGTCGACGTCATCTTCACTATATTCAAGGATGCTGTAAAACTTTTCCAAAGACAACGCCTTAAAAATATCAACCTGTTTATCGAAGGCTTGCTTAGTTAAGGGCAAGGAGTTCATGATTAAGTTGGGGTCTTGGAAGTCGTTGGTCCTTCTGGCTAATTCTATTTTGGTCAACTTTGTGAATAATTTTTCTTTCTTTGATATGGCTTGTTCGCATGATTGGACAATGAGATGCAGGTTCTTCACTTTTTCTTTCTAGCATGCATTTAATTGAGTGATCCAGTTTTTGGATGGGAGATCTTGTTGTCTTCTTCTTGTTTCTCTCATGTTGTTGACAATGGTTCCAAAAGGAATGACCGTGTCTAAATAGAAACGTTCTTCATTTTTTAAATCCACTTGCAAATGTTCGAGCAAATTATGTGCCCTCATTCCAAGGGAAGCCATAGTTTGTGATGTTTCCCACGCCTCAACAATGAGTTCCATTCTTTTCTTGATATTATTATCCACATATCCTCTACACGATACGAGGAGGCTGGAGGATCCTTTTAAATTGGTTGCAGGGGTGGCAGGTATGGCTATTGCTAAAGGACTGGCAAGAAATGGCATAGGAATCAAAGATTCCTCCAATTCCTTGACTTGATGCTTCAGTATGGCATTCTCGGCCTCAATGCCTCCAATGGAATCATCAAGAGCATCTCCGGTTGCTATGTGAAGTCGACAGATTTGGGACGGTCGCATGTTCGCAAGGTTAACCTCTGAACGAGATTTTCCTTTCTTATTTTTTACATCTCTCTTTTCAATAATTAATTTTTTAGACTCATTGTAAAAAACAACGCTCTGGAACACGAAGGATTCATCTTCGTCAAAAAATTTGATATCAGCTATGTCCACTGGACGATTGTGTTGGATCATGTCTCCGGGCTGATCAAGGTTGCAGAATACGCTATCCAGATCAAGCTCAAGTTCAATGTTCTCACTCTCAATTTCGGGCTCTTCCGCCTGTCCTAGAATTTTTTTTCTCTTCTTGTCCACGGGAAGCTTGTGAGAACTATCAATTTTAGGGTGAGGAGGGTCGTTATCTCCTCCGTTTGAAGAATTCTAAGTTGCTTTCTTGCTGTGGTGGGCCGTTGGAGCGATGCTCCGAGATGCCGTACATTTGGGAGTGCTATCCGTCGATTGAACACTCTTCTCACCGGGGCCTTTTCCCTGTTGCTTGTACAATTCAATGGTGCTTTGCAGTGTGTATAGGTCATCGACATCAGAAGCAGGAGCGTTGTCACCAGTGTCTCTGTTTTCGCTCAGGTTTTTTTGAAAAAAAAATTGTCGAGGCCAACTTTTAGTAAATGTTCTATTTTTTTTTTATTAGGGTCGAACCCTCTTAGGCTTTCAACATATCTTAGGTTCGATTTGTTGAAATAGGCTGCGAATTTGTCAATTTTGTTGACGTTCATCAACACGAAGTCCCCGACTTTCCAAGGCAGAGGAATGAATTGTTTTTTTCTCTTCTCATGTGATAGATGCAACCGGTAGTTGTATTGACTTGCTATTTCTATAACAAACATTATGTCCGTAATGTGACATGGAAGGAGAGCAGGTTTTTCCTTGGAGCCAAAAATCCTTATCACAGTGTAATTATCCATATGTTGAAGTGCTCCCTTCCTGTCCAAAAACCTGGTTGCCTGGTCAGATATGCGGGGAGCATTTTCTCCTAACAATAAAACTTCGAAAACAGACACAAAGTCATTAAAAGCCTCATAAAAACAGTGGGAGGACTTGTGCTTCCACAAGGCCTGGTACCAGAACATTACTAGGTCGAATTCCTAGTTTACCTTCTTGGACAGAGACAGCTTTGGAAACTGGAAGCAATGCGCTATCGCAAAAACCAAGTAGGATGACATATTAAATTTCTTCTCCTTTTTGAAGCTTGACAATTGGGAACATATTTCATGGGAAATTAGCTTCCCCCAATAAAAAATGGCTTGTTCCTTGAATGTGAAATAAAAAATATAAAGAACCATGCGGAAAATAGTTGTTGTGGATTCCTATCCCGTTATTCTTGTAAACAATCAAGCAATCTCCTGGAATGGATTTCTAAATGAACTAACCTGCAAGCTTGTGATATATTTAGGAACTACCATTAGGTCTTCCAGGAACTCGGGCAAGAGGTCCAACCCATTATTATGCTTTCTCAACAACTTGTTGGAATCTTCTCCTTTGAACGTCAATGTTGGCTACGACAATATTAATATATGGCGGAAGACCCGAGGTGACAAAGAAACAAAAGATTGGTCCCGCAGTGGAATAATTCTTTGGCCTGAAATATATTTATCAGTGCACCAAGAGACCAACTCCTTACAGTCAAAAACTTCAGGGACACAGCCTGCACAAGCAATCCCAGAGGTCCAAATTATTTCGTTCTGGGTGGTAGGGGATGAGTAATAAGAATATGCCTTGGACCACTGGAAGTTTTGGTCTTCGCGCCCGAAGATGTTCACTACATCTCCATAGAACTGTTGTCGAGCTGGTGCCATAATTTTATGAGAACGTTCATTTGCTCAAGACGATGGTTGAAATGAACAATTGGAGTGGATAATATAGCCCTCGACAAATGTTGATTCAATGCCTATGAATGGGAAAGATCCTCGAGCCTTTCGCTCATTAATGAAAATATATACGGGTGTTGCATGATGAGCTGTTAGCAGTAAAGCTTACTTATTACATACTTAGAAGTGCGAAGGTGTCGGGTACGACATAGAGCAATTAAGGATTGGAGGTTTTGTGAACGTGCCAACCTGACAATGTGTGAACGACATTCCATGATTTTGAAATCAACACTCAAAAGGGATAATATAACCCTCTGTAAATCTTGGTTTAATGCGTATTAATGGGATATCTCCTCGAGCCTTTCGCTCATCAATGACAATCTATACAGTTCCTGCACGATGAGCTGTTAGCATTAAAGCTTACTAATTGTATATTTAGAAACAAGACACACACACACACACACACACACACACACATATATATAAACATTTTATTATTATAGACAAGTGTGAAGGTGACGGAGACAACGAAGAGCAAGCAAGGAATAGCAAGGTATGAAAAGTGGTCGGACGGGATTCAAAATAGGGTTATGGGGGATACTCAGAAGAGGTGAGTGTCTGATGGTCAAATTTTATGTCTTGGAATTTTTTTACTACAAAACTTGTAAAACGGAAGAGAGCATGATGGGGCAATTCAGCGGCCGATTTGTATATTTGCGAAATTCTGGGAAAGTGGCTAAGTATGGAATAGGGAAACAGTCGGTTGGAATCATTTTCATAATTAAGGATTGAAGATTTCGTGAATGGGCCAACCTGACGACGCACGAATGACATTCCATAATGTTTGAAATTAACACTCAGAAGGGATAATATAACCCTCCAAAATTTTTGATTTAATGCGTATTAATGGGAGATCTCCTCAAATCTTGGTTTAACATTAAAGCTTGCTAATTGCATACTTAGAAATAAGACCGTATATATACACACACATAACACACACACACACACACACACAAACACACACACACACACACACACACACACACACACACACACACACACATATATATATAAGTGTGAACAATGGTCAGACGGGCTTGAAAGTAGGGTTGCAAGCGATACATAGGAGAGGTGAGCGCCCAACGGTCAAATTATATGTCTTTATAATATATATATATATATATATACACAATCTTTTTTATATCGTGGAATTCCGGGTGTTGTTTGTAGGTCACGGAATAATGCAAGGGCAATCTTGAACCCGCCTGTCCAGGTACCCGCAAGCGAAAAAGTCGGTAAGTATTTGTAATAGATATCCCATTACCTGGTAGGATATTTTCTGCATGTTTTTGTACAAGTTGTGTATGAACAATTATTATGACGGTCTCCTCGAGGCATGGTGAGTTGTTAGCATTAAACCTCAGTTATTGCATACTTGGAAAGAAGTGCAAAGGGCACAGGCATAGGAAACAACGATTCAAAATTGGATATTTCATGAACCTGCCAACCCGATGATCCGCGAATTTTTTTTGAAGAAATGGCGAAGTATGGAAAGCGGACAGACGGGCTTCAAAATGTGGTGACAATAGTTCCACAGGAGACGTGAGGACCCAACGGTCAAATTGTATGTCTCAGAACTTTTGAGTGCAAAATGTGTACCATAGAAGAGGGGATGATAGGCAGACCGTGTAACACCGAAGAGGATATGATGTGAGAGTCTAATTGTAAATTTGTATATCGCGGAAGTCAGGGTGTTGTTTGCAGGTCACAGAACAATAGAAGTGCAATCTGGAGCCTGCCTACCCAGGAATCTGCGAAAGAAATTCAAAGAAATGGTGAAGTATGGAAAGCGGACGGACGGGCGGGCTTCAAAATGGGGAGACAATAGTTCCACAGGAGACGTGAGGACTCGACGGTCAAATTGTATGTCTTAGAACTTTTGAGTGCAAAATGTGTACCATGGAAGAGGGGATGATAGGCAGACTGTGTAACACCGAAGAGGGTATGATGTGAGAGTTTGATTGTAAATTTGTATATCGTGGAAGTCAGGGTGATGTTTGCAGGTCACATAACAATAGAAGTGCAATCTAGAGCCCGCCTACCTGGGAATTCACGGTTGGAGAAGTGGCTAGGTATGGAATGGGGAAGTGGTCGGTCGGAGTCGCGATATAAAACCACTAGTGCAAGTGTGAACCCGCGAGTCCGCCAACCCACGCAGCTAGACATTTTTGAAAAAATGACTAGGTAACGAGAATGATAAAACACATGGAAAAGAGAAACAAAAATTTGGTTAAGTATAGAAGACGGAAAAGAAGGGCCAATATATTCACATCTGTAATAGATATCCCATTTTTTGGCAAGATATTTTCTGCATGTTTCTGGAGAAGTTATATACTTATTTCATATACTTGGAAAGAAGTGCGAAGGTGGCGGGCACAAAAAACAACGATTAGGAATTGGAAATTGTCTAAACCCGCCAACCTGACGATCCGTGAAAGAGATTGCAAGAAATGACCGTGTGGAAAGTGGTCAGATAAGCTTCAAAATAGGTTGACAAGGGTTCCCGAGGAGACGTGAGGCCCCGACGGTTAAATTGTATTGATAAGAACTTTTGAGTGCAAACTGTGTAACACAAAAGAGGGGCTGATGTAGGAGTCTGGAAGTCAATTTGTATATTGTGGAAGCTGGGGGGTTGTTTGCAGGTCAAGGAATATTGGAAGTGCAGTCCGCCTCTCCAGGAACCTGCAAGCGAAAAAGTCGGGTAAATATGGAATTGGAGGCGCGAAAGAGATTCCAAGAAATGGTGAAATATGGAAAGCAGACGCATGGGCTTCAAAATGGGGTGACAATAGTTCCCCACGAGATGTCAGGACTCGAAGGTGAAATTGCGGGTCTCGGAACTTGCGTGTGAAAACTATGTATCACGAAAGAGGGTATGATGTGGGAGTGCGACAATAAATTTGTATATCGCAGAGGTCCGAGTGTTGTTTGCAGGTCACAGAACAATGGAAGTGCAATATAGAGCCCACCTGCACGGGAATCCACGATCTAAAATGTGGCTAGGCATGGAATGGGTAGCGGTTGGTCGGAGTCGCAATATAAAATCATGAGCGCAAATGTGAACCTATGAGTCTGTCAACGCTCACATTGAGACATTTTCAGAAAAAAAATGACTAAGTAACCAAAAAGAGAAAGTAGAGGGGAAAAAGAAACATGAATTTGGTTAAGTATAGAAAAGGGAAAATAAGGTGCAATATATTCAAATATGCGATAGATATTCCATTTCCTGGCAAGATCTTTTATGTATGTTTATGGAGAAGTTGTATACTTATTACATATATTTGGAAAGAAGTCTGAAGGTAGCAGGCACAAGAAACAACAACTAGAAACTGGAAATTTCCTGAACCCACCAACTCAATGATCCGCGAAAGAGATATCAAGAAATGGTCAAGTGTGGAAAGCGGTCAGACGGGCTCCAAAATAGGGTGACAAGGGTTCCCGAGGAGACGTAAGGCCCTGACTGTCAAATTGTATGTATCAGAACATTTCAGTGCCAAATGTGTAACACGGAAGAGGGGATGATGTGGGAGTCCAGAAGTAAATCTGCATATCGCAGAAGCCGGAGTGTTGTTTGCAGGTCACATAAGAATAGAAGTGCAATTTAGAGAAAGGGGAAGCGCTCGGTTGAAATCATGATATAAAAGCATGAAAGAAAATGTGAACGCGTGAATCCGCCAACCCCCGCAACAAGACATTTCTGGAAAAAAAATGACTAAGTAACCAGAAAGAGAAACTATAGGGGATAAAAGAATGGGAAAATAGAAAGACCGAGGGCAATTTTTGTAAGCGGGAATTGGTTTCAAACAAGCCCCATTGTTGCAAAACAATCATTTTCTAGTCCAATACTTTATCCACTTATTCATTTTCTATTGTGCTTGTACGATTAAAAAGGGTGTGAGCAAATGCTTTGTTGAAGATTAGATTTTACTACAACTTGTGGGAGTAATTGCGTTCTTGATACATTCTTCCATGACTTTAACATATTAACTTAAGTATTAAATTTTTTGCATGATGGGTTGTTAGCATTAAAGCTTAATAATTTCATGTGTAGAAACAACAATGACGATCTTGAATTTTAATATTGTAGTTGATTTCATAGTCCCATTTGACTACAACCACCGCATATCAGGTTTTTTTTTTTTTTTTTTAATCGCGAACAAGAAATTTGGTAAATTTCATTAATAAAGTAAAAAATGCTAAATAGAGGCCAGGGGATGGACAACTAATAAAATGTTCGCTTTCGGACGAAAGGAATCAAGCAAGCGAAAGGGAAATAAGAAATCGTTTGCTTAGCAAGGCTGAGATGAAAACAAAATTTCTATGGCGGGGACTGAACTGACACATTGTGATTTGGTCTTGCTATGTTGTATCTGCATTACAAATAAAATTGAACGTTGGTTTGAAACTATCTGAAATTCATTTTTGTTTCCATTAAACTTGATGGATTGACACAATGCATTGTCATATAATTGTTAAATGCTCCATTTAGATCAAATTACTTGAGCCAATACAATATTGAAGAACTACGAGACTATCAAACCATGCTAATGAGAAGAGGTGTTAAATTTAGAAAAGAAGCAGCAACCAAGACTCCAAGGCAAATTTTTTAATAGTAAATCCATTAAAAAAAAAACGAATACTGGGCAGTGTATATTTATCCATAGAAATTGGATCGACTTCTTTGGACCAAAACATTGAACAGATTTGCCATAAACACAGGCACATGACCTGCAACATGCAGGAGCCATCTAGATGCTCTTCAACATGCATACAAAACTAATTACCATGTTTTTTTTTTAGGAAATCCTTGCAGTTTTCTTCTTGGGGGGTCAATGTTCGTTTCCCCAATTTCAATATCTTGTGGAAGACCTGAGGTGACAAAGAAATAGGAGTGTGGTTCCACAATGGAATAAATCCTTGGCTTGAAGTAGATGAACAACAGTCCTTCGGTAACATTGATAGTTCTCACAAGCTTCCCGTGAGGAAGAAGATGAAAGACGTTGCAGGGAAAACGAAAGAGCTCGAAATTGAAAGTTAGGACACACCAAGAAACCACCTCCTCACAGTCGAAGACTTCAGGGACACAGGTTGCACGAGCAATTCCAGAGGCCCAAATTAGTCCATTCTGGGCGGAAGGAGATGAGTAGTAGGAATATGCCTTGCACCAGTGGGAGTTTTGATCCTCATCCCCTAAGATGTTAATTGCATATCCAGAGAACATGAGAGTGGTCCCACAATAGAATAATTTTTTGGCTTGAAAATATATCTCTGGGAGCATCAATAGATCATTTCCTTACAGTGAAAGACTTACACCTAGAACAGACTAATTTAGACCTCTGGAATTCCTACTTTTGAGCTACAAGGCGGCTATTGCGTTCAACGTCGGTTTCTTTTCTAAAACCCCTTCTTTTGGTGTTGTCAGGGTCGCCATCGTTGAGTCGGGAAGTGCCCCCCGTTATGGTTGATTTCAATTTGGGCATAGGAGTGGGAACTGCTTCTGCATTCCCATCATCCATTGTCATATCATCGTCCATCAGATCAGCTTCTTCCATCTTGAAATCGATCGCATCAACCTCTGCGTCAGTCATCAATGCAGGCGGGTAGGTTGTCTGAGCAAGCGGAGTTGCCTTTGAATTCTTTGGCTTGAAATATGTCTCTCGGTGCACCAAGGGACCATCTCCTTTTTTACTCCTGGGCGGAGGGAGATGAGTAGTAAGAATATGCCGTGGAATACTGGAACCTTTGGACATCATGCCCGAAGGTGTTTACTGTATCTGGACAAAACTGCTGCCATAAGTTAACGAGAATTTTCATTTGCTCCAGATGATGTTTGAAATGAAAATTGGGGAGGGATAATATAACCCTCCACAAATCTTGGTTTAATGCGTATCAATGGAAGATCTCCTTGAGCCTTTCGTTGATCAATGACAATCTCCACGGTTTGTGCGTAATGAGATGTACCATTAAATCTTACTAATTGCATATTTAGAAAAAAGTGCAAAGGTGGCGGTGATGACAAAGAGAGATTAAGGATTAAAGCTTGCGTAAAGGCGCCAACCGGTCGATGCATGAAATTGCATCATGCTTGAAATGAATACTTGGAAATGATAACACTCTTCTCTGCAAATCTTGGTTTAATTCGTATTAATGACAAATCTTCTCCAGCTTTCCGGACATTAATGTTAATCTTAACGGTTCCTGCACGATGAACTACTAGCATTAAAGCTTAATAATTTCATATCTAGAAAGAAGTATGAAGGTGGTGGTGATGGCTAAGAGTGATTAAGCATTGTACATTTCGTCCACTCTCCAACCCGCAAAAGAAATTCCAAGAAATGGCCAAGTATGGAAAGCGATAGGGTGGGCTTCAAAAATAGGGTCACAAGATATACTTAGGAGATGTGAGGGGCCGATGGTCAAATTGTATGTCTCCGAACTTTTGACTGCACAATGTGTAACACGGAACAGGGCACAATGACAGATTTCGACCGTCAATTTGTATATCGCGGAATTTCGGGTGTTGTTTGTATGTAGCGGAACAATGGAAGCGCAATGTTGAGCAAGCTTGGCTAGGAACCGACGATGGTAATAGTGGCCAAGTATGCAATGGGAAAATGGTTGGTTGGACTCATGATATAAAAGCATGAGACATACTCGGAACATGGAATATTGACGGGCTTGAAAATAGGGCCACAACCTCTACTCAGGAGACGTGAGGGCCCAATGGTAAAATTGTATCTACCCCAACTGTTGATTGCAAAATGCATAACACGAAACATGAGAACCAAGAACCAAGTAAACATCAAATTTATTGAAAGTCGAGGCACAAGGCAACGCATGAACACAGAAGGCGCCAAGCGAGATCCCACAAGGTTCCATAGAGAAGTACGCATCGACCTTTGCATCAAACAATTTGATATATAAAAAAACACACGTGGCATTGGTTTTCTCTTACATCTGGTATATGTTCCCATGAGAAAATAACCGGGGCCATGGGATATGAACAAAAGTCTGCCAAACACAAGACATCACGAAACCAGCGGAGCTTCGCCATTGTACCCTAGCTATAACCAAACCTCAAAATGGGGAACAAGAAACTTGTCGATTACTATTTTACCATGAAGCAAGATCACTGTGGACATTTTCTTCTGATAGTGCCATGTTCTATCACTACCAGTTTTAACAATGCCAAATTTCCAATATTATTGGAAATCCCTGATGGTTTTGCCCAGAGGAGCAAGCTATTTCGACGGTTCAAAAGATGGGCCTGAGTTATTTACAGTTGGATACTTTTTATGGGGTTTGTCCTCATGCTTCCCATTTATAGACTGAACAATCTTATGCGTTTGTACATCACCAATAACTGCACCTGCGTGTATGAATTCCAATGCCCGAACTCCCAAATCTCTATAGCGAGTTCTGAAGATCTCAAGCTCATGTTTCAATCCATGCCAAGTACTTTTTTTTCAATTAGGGCATCGAGAAAATGAAGATACCATACCATAAATGTATAGTTGGAGACCAACTTTTTTTTTATTTGGGTACCCAAAAACAATGCAGAAATCCTGCCATGGCTATATAGTTGGAAATTTTTTTTCCAATTTGGGAACCCAAAAAGGTGCAGACTCCTCAAACAAAGCCACAACCAACCACCATTTCTTTTTTCATTTGCACACCCCAACAAATATGCAAAATTCTTATTGGGAGGTGCAAAAAAACATGAAAATAAGAACATCGATTGCATTTGTAGTTAAATTCTCCTTGTTGTTTCAAGTGCACAAGAAGAGACAAAATCTCCGGAAAGAAAACTTTATAGCCATAGATGTAAACTCTGAAGAACTCAAGTTTGACGAACATTCATCTGGGCGTTGAAGAAAAATCACAGACACACATGATATTTTTTCATTTCCTGCCAAAGCTTGATATGATTTTATTTATGTATTTATTTTTTTAGCTGATATGCAATATTGCATTGTCCTCATTTAAGGTAAATTTGCTATGGATCCAAAAGTCGTGCAACATGTAGACATTGTTTGCCTTTTTCTGTAGGTATGCTTCATATGATAATTCTGCTAACCCAAGAAGCACATCTTGTAACAAAGGCTATCTAATTGTACAATGTACGATTGTGTTGCCACGGTTCAGATGGCAGCATTGAGGCAATGTCTATATGTGTAAGGACATTTTTTACTGCATCGCAGACAATCAATTGTATAATCACTTATGAAAGCATAAGCAGAAGCATGAGAGTTTCATTTGGCATATAATAGCTTGAAGGGGGTCGAGTACACATTTGCTGCAACCAAAACACCCTCAACCTGGGAACGTGAGCATAGTAGTTAATATATTGAACAATATAATATACAATTGCACCAAAAAAAAAAACTGTAGAAAATTGGTGAAGGCAATTTGTATGAGCAAAGTGAGGATGAAATTGTAGATGTATACGCACAATAGTTGTAGAGCTAGTTAGTTTCTTGAGATTCTGTACTATGTTTGTTCACAATTCTGTTACAAATGTTGCTTAGGTTGTGTGAAAGAGCCTTTCTTTGACATCTCTTTTCTTTGTTATATTTTTGAAGAGCATAAGTGGAAATTGCCCTTTATGCAATTGTTGTTCCATTGAGGAAAACAAATTTGAATAGGTGTCGAACAATTGCAGCTGCAACATAGAACAATGCAATATTTGTGTAACATAACCAAGATACATGGACATGTGAAAGTAAAGGACAAAACTAGAAATGGAGAACAATACCATTGCCTTGTCGTTGTATGAATCTCCATCTTTTACATGGAGAATGTGTTGCGAGCCAAGTTTTATCGCGAGTGTGATAGCTGCACCAATGGCTTTGATTAGGTAAATTTTGTTGATCTGTGCAAGTTGGTTGATAGTTGTGTCCGGAACGAAACAATATTATGAACAAATAGCGGGAATTTTTTCCACAATACTTGTTTCTTTGAGCGATATAATCCGATCACAATCACCACGGTCATATACTGTTTTGGGCAATATATTAAAATTTGTAATGGATATCCCATTACCTGGCAATATCTTTTTTGCATGTTTCTGGACAAGTTGTGTGGGAATAGTCAATGTGACTGTCATCAGGGCCTCGTTGTCTGTCATGTCAGCACACATAATGGATCTAGTTTTGTTTTCCTTGTCCAAGTAGGTGTTATAGACGACCATTATGTCCCCGACAAACACTTGTCCAGTTCGATGACTGTTCAAGCCCTCTATTGATAGTATTTTGGGTGTTACAAGTTCAGACTTGGTGACATTTTTTGAACAAGAAAAGTAATGTGAATGGTAGTGTGCATTATTTTTTTGTTTTCTTTTTTCCTGGCATAAATGTACAAGTAGACGCACAACTTGGATGAAGTATGGAGCCAGAGTTTTGCAACCAGACCTCTTAGTCTATGGAACTTGTTCTATGTTCGGCGTCTCGCTTGCGCTTGCTGATACTTCTTGTGAACTGCAAAGTATGTGTTGCAGATGACATCAACATATTCACCATGGCATAGATGAATAAATAGCTGAGGATATTTGTTTGGAAAACATATGAGGAACAAAATGTATGCATATTTACCTTTGGCCTTGTCAGTCTACTGATGTTTGCGATGATTGACTGCTCATGGCCATGTTACTAGTCCAACTATTTCTGATGCAAGCATGTGTAGATGAACATCAGAAGGACTAAATAAGCATATGCATTGTATATTGTCCATAATTGTTCTGAATGTCACACACAGGGTCGAAGGAGATGGAGTACGAAATAGGGTGTCAAGGGATACTCAGGAAACATGAGGACCCGACGGTCAAATTGTATGCCTCAGATTTTTTGACTGAAAAAATGTGTAAAAGTAAATAGGGTGTGATGGGGGGTTACGACAACCAATCTGTATATCGTGGAACCTATGAAGTCAGAGGTGCAATCTTGAACCCGCCAGCCTGGGAACCCACGATCGAAAAAGTGGGTAAGTATGGAATGAGGTAGAAGCATGACCATAAATGTGAACCCATGAGCCCACCAACCCATGCACCTAGGCAATTTTGGAAAGATGACTAAGCAAAGCAACCAGAAAGAAAAATTAGACGAGAAAAGTTAAGTATAGAAGAGAGGAAAAAAGGGGTAATAGAAAGTGGAAAAATTAGAAATGGGGAGGGCAATGTTTGGAGGTGGGAAGTCTCAACAAAGGCCCATTATTGCCAAATCATTGTTTTCTAGTCCAATATTATATGCCCCCATCCGTTTTGTATGTTTGATTTACTAGCACAATTGGTATACCTTTTCAAAGATTGTACCACAAACCCCTATGTTGTGGCATATAAGAATTCATCTTCCTGTCCAACCAATCTGTTTCTTTCAATGTAGCAACACCGAATAGACAATGGACACGAAGGAAAGTTAGTATGCAGAAAGACATGTAAAAGAAAGAAATACAATTCTATTTATTTCAATGTAGCAACAAAGAGAATACAATTCACATGAGAATAAGTTACTATGTAGAAAGATACATAGCATATAGATACAGAAAAAAGGTGCAAAGTAGTAGAACAAGTAGAACAAATACACACACAATAAATGAAATATTGAACACTGGAATAGGAAATAAGAGTACAGGTATGCATCTCTGTAACTCCTCCTCTACATTCACGCCAAAGAGTCCATCGTCCTCTCCAACCAATCTGTTTTTTTAAATGCAACAATGCAGGAAAAATACAATGGACATGAAGGAAGTTAGTATGCATGAAGACATGTAAAAATAAAATAAACAAAGTTCAAATTTTTTCAATGTAGCGGCATAGGAAATACAAAGGACATGAAGATAAGTTATTATGTAGGAAGGTACGTAAGATCTACATACAACAAACTAGGTGAACACATACACATACAATAAATGAAATACAAAACAACAGAATATGAAATAACAATACAAGCATGTACCTTTGTATCTCCTCTTCCACCGTTGTAGTTAAGAATCCTTTGTTTTCTCCAGCTATTCTGTTTGTTTGAACGTGGGAACACATAAAATACAATGAACATGAATGGAATTTGGTATGCAACGAAGAACAAGTAATATGTACATACACTAAATGAGAATCAATGAATAGAAAAAAAGATAGTTAGAAACATGAACCTTTGCTTTTCTCCATCCATGGTTGTAAATATATAAAGTTTTTTTTCTGCCCAAAATATATTACAAGCCACAAAATATTAAGAAATTGCATGGCCATAGCTAAATGATTTTGTTTTTTTGTGGCAAAGTATCCAGATATGCTTCGAGACATGGAAATATAATTTTGCAGTATCTTTGGTGTACATATCATATTTCAAGCACAAGACAAATTGTATCGTGGTCACACTAGTCTGTGTAGAGGATAAAGAGGTTGTATTGTGATATGGGCACATTTCACCATATATGGTTAATAAGTACGTTTTGCACATGTTTTAACTCAACAAAAAGACAACGGACATTGTAGTTGCACATGTAGTTGTCCAATCATTTCTTATGCCACTATTTTCTATCATGCCAATATTGAAGTATCCTAGAATGATAATGGTTTCGTTTAAATGTAAATGGTGTGACCCATTTCAGAACACATTTATTGTGCTAGCAATGTTGCACGCCAAACTCCATAGAAACTAAATACTGCAATTTGCAGTTGACAGAACACCACTCTTGGTAGGAGCATCTCAGTATCCTTTTCTTCTACAAGAAAATTTTAAAAAGACATGTAGGTATGGTCCAGAACTAGGAAAAATAATTGGATCAAAATTTAACAGCAGGATAGGCGGGCATGGAAGAGGCGCCAGATCTCGACTTTGCTAGACACGACAAACAACAGAACCGCAGGTCCACTCGCGGGTGCAAGACTTGAACACCACAAAGTGCAAAAACAAAACATCTCCAACTGTCGTCGCAGGACCCCAACCCTGCAAAGCCAAAGTAAACAAAATAAAACATCAAGAAAAAAACCAACGATCAAGCACGAACATGCCCAACTGCATCTCCAGGGCCCCAAACTCGTAAACCTGAGCCAAACAACAACAAGCAGCAACTGACGAACCAACGAACCAACGAACAAGCAACAACCACTGAACCAGTAAACAACATATGTATCTCCAACGATTACCAAACTCCAGCTGAAGCATAGAAAGAACCAGAAACATATGATGAGCATGCCAGTATAAATAAGAAAACATTCTTACTTGCAAACTGCAAATATTGAACAACAAAAAACGAATAGAAAATGAAATTATGGCATCGAAATTTACTCCGAAACGATGAATGACAGAAGCGCAGGTTGAATTGTGGGTGCAACACCAGGACCCCGCAAAGTAAAAAGAAAAAAACATATCTAATTGTGAATGTAGGACCCCAACCTTGCAAAGTTGAAGTAAACAAAAGAAATCAACATGCACCAACAGGTCCAACCGCAGGCATAGGTCCACAACCTTGCAAAGTTGAACCAAACAACAATAAGCAACAACTGATGAACCGACAAACACGAAGCACCCACCGAACTAGTAAACAATGTATATAGCTTCAACGATGACCAAATTTCATTCCAAGCATAGAAGAAGTATGAAACATACAATGCCTATTCAACTGGCGGTGGACAACAATATTGTCTAAATTCACTGCAAAGTTGTATGAAAAAATTCGAGGAAAAATGTACTTTGAGAAGCCTATTTACGTAAACATTTAAGGTTGTTAGGTTGTCTAAGGGCCTCGTGGTATGCAAACATTTAAGTTGTCAGGCCTATTCAAGCACCTCAAAAAAAGTGTCAATGCTCTAAACCTTCGGTATGTAAACATTTCAATACAAATACAAAGGACTACTACTACCACCAATAATAAATAATAAATAATAAATAATAAATAATAATAATAATAAAAGGACATATTAATATGCGATCGCTATAGTCCCTCTACGCATTCAGCAGAGACTAATAATAAAAGAACATTAAAAAACAACGTCCATGCTCAGAACTTTTGGTATGTAAACATTTCAGTAAAAATGTAATAAAAATTAAATAGGAGCGTCTAAGGTCAAAACTTTGGATATCTACACATTTACAACATTGGGAACAACGAAGCTGGCAATAAGACCTCAAATATATTCTCCAATGAGACAATGACATATAAGTTTTTTATTTTTTATTTTTATATAAAAAATAATGTTTTTACTTCTATAGTACGAATACAGATGATGCAAAAATTTATAGTCAAAGGACATATTAATAGGAAGTCAACGAATTATTGATCGCTATAGTCCCTCTGCGCCTTCGACAAGGACTAATAATACAAATGAGTATACAACACATGTAGTTTTAGTTATCTCCTCTCATAATTAAACACTTATTCTCTTATGTTTTCTTATGTGTGAGTATATTTTTGCATTATTGGTATTGCGCTCGTATCAATTGGTATCAAAGCTTAGCGACCATGACTCTAGATTTGTTGCCTCAATGGTTTCTATCTTAACACCATTGGGCTTCTTACAATCGATGCCCTAGATCTAGTCTCATCAAGTGCTTATGTCTCGTACCCTCCATTATATATATCATCTTCAACATGCTTCAATTTTGTGGAGTGACACAATTAGGGCAATCAACATCCCCCCCAAACCACGCCCTGCACCCCTCCCCCTTCCCCCTCTCCCTCTCTCTATGTCTCTACTGGGTCATTTCAATGTTAATGTTCTTTTCAACATGACATCACTTAATAGGTAGTGTCACAAGATTCTCGACATTATGGCCTTTTTTGCTAACTTCCTCGTCATTGTAGCATCCCTAGACAACTCCATAAAAAACTAAAAATCATGATCTCGATTAAATTCAATCACCACCACTCTATTATGTTCCCTGTAAAATATTTCGTGAATTGGGAGACTTCCATAACTCCATCCTAGCCTTAGTCTTGTTCGAACAATGTCAAAGCAGCGATGCCTATTGTTGGAATCCCCCTTTACTCAACAGTAGTACTAGGTCGAACAACAACAAGAATTTTGGGATAACATGGTACATGTGTTATGCCTTAGTTCCTAAAGAAAAAAATGACTAAGTTGGAAAACCGTAGTATGAAATGCATGCTTCTTGGTTATTCAGATGAAAATAAATGATATATGTTGCTCTCTAATGGAAAATTCATTACAATCAAGATGTTGTGTTTGATGAAACTAAAAGACAAACTATAGAAGAACTTGAGAATATCATTAGTCATTTGGAGAAAGAGGTAACTCAAAGTAAAATAGTTCATCTAAACAAACCCACTTGCACTGAAATAGACTTATTCCCCAACATGAATGTTCGAAAGTTAGATAACTCTTCCTCAGATGATGAATCTTCAATACATGTACAACATAGTAGACCAAAATGGTTCACACAACTGCTTAAAGATGTTCACCCAGTTGAACAAGACAAAACAAGAACTAGATGTTCTACTTCATCTTACTCAAGTTTTGCCTTAGTAACTCATGATTCCATTGAACCAACAACTTTTGCAGAATCAATGAAGCACAAAGAATGGCAACAAGCCATGGTGGATGAGTATGGATTGGTAATCGATAATGGAACATGGAAAATTGTTGATTATCCAACAAATGTTAAACCCATTATGGAACATGGAAAATTGTTGATTATCCAACAAATGTTAAACCCATTGGCTACAAATGGGTTTACAAAATCAAGTATAAAGGAAATGATGGAGTTGATAATTATAAAGCAAGACTCGTGGCAAAATGATTTGCAAAAAAAGAAGGCATTGATTATGAAGAAACATTTGCACCAACAATGAAGTGGAATACAATCAGAATGTTGATCAATTTGGCTACACAATATGGTTGGGCACTTCACCAAATGGATGTTAAAAGTGCTTTTATTAATGAAAATTTGAAAGAAGAAGTCTATATGACTCAACCCCCAAGATTTGAAGTTGAATGCCAAGATCACAAAGTGTGCAAACTTATTAAATATTTATATGGTTTAAAATAGGCACCCAGAGCATGGTATGCCAAAATAGATGAATACGTTAAGCATGTTGGTTTTCATCGCAATGAGTCTAATGATACATTGTATTGCAAGGCCAAAACTTGGTGATCATTGTTTTATATGTTGATGATTTAATCATTACAAGAAATCATGAAGTCCATATCCCACACGTAAAGAAGGAACTTCAAAAAGGATTCAAAATGACTCACTTGGGGCCACTTCGGTACTATCTTGGAGTGGAAGTTTCTCAACATACTCATCATATCTTCCTTGGTCAAACCAAGCATGAAAAATAATTGTTGAAGAAGTTTGGCATGGAGGATTCCATCTTCATAACCATTCATCATTGTCTTGAAGTTGTTCTTTACCGAGTTGATTTTGATCAAACCATCTTCCATAATGATTTGATGACCTCCGTGTCTAATGAGAACCAAGGATAGTAAATTATTTTTAAAATATGGAACATACTGAACATTAGAAAGTAATACTTTTCCAATTATAGGTAGAAAGAAGTGGATTGATCCTTTTTCTTGAGGAGTATGGGCTACGCCATTTGCCAAATATATTGGATTGAGTTCCATGTCTTGATATGTCCAAAAATAATCTTTTTTATAACACATATGTTGTGTAACCCTTGTATCTAATATCCAATCATATTCAAAATCCTTTCTCATTTGTTTGTTGATGGCAACCAACTCTATGAAATCCAACTGTTAATTAGTTGTCAACACATATTCATAATCATCATCTTTGTAATCTACATATTGAGCTGAAGTGGAATCACTTGACTTAGAATGTGATCTGGCGTTAAAATTTTTCTTATGTTGGGGAAAATTTTCATTCGTTGTTCTACAATCTTCTACCACATGGCCAATGTGAAGACACCTTTTGCACTTTAATGGAGTCACTGGAGTCATATCTACACTTTTTCCTGTTCTGTTATTAGGAGCATCTTGAGATCTCCTAAACTATTGTTGATTTTGATTATTGTTATTAGTTTTCTTAACCCAACACCCAACAATTTATTCCAAATAAAATCACTTTATTTAATAAATGCACAACTAAAATTTTTAACGAATTATAGCGGTAGCAAATAAAACAGAAACCAAACACATTGCACACAAGATATCTAGGTAAACACCCCTGGAAAAAACCTTGAAGGGAAAACCAACACGAGTTGATTCTATTAAATAAAATATTGGTTTCTTGTCTTGGGATAATGGGCCATCTAAGGAAAATACAAATTAGCAAATAGCCAAGCCTATCACCTTAATATCTATCCTTTGATATTGTTGGCTGGTACTCCCTTGCTCCTTTCCTCGGCCCCTACCCCTGCACACTTGGATCAAAGTCCTTCTCCACCCAATCAATGAGATCTCCTCACTCTGTGTGTCTCATCCTCTCACTCAGGCTACCTTTTATAACATTGAGTTAACCCTAAATCCAAAACCCTATATCTCTAAAGTGATCAAGGGATGAGATTAGATCTCACCTTCACTTTAGATATAACGACTATGATTTAATCAAATCACTTAAGTTACTAATGCAAAAAACTTAGTCATTTAACTTAATTAAACTCACATTAATTCTAAAAGGTCATTCACTTTAATTATTAACTCATAAAGTGAAACTCCTAAGGTTTTGAGAGGTAATAGTGATGAATTCCACATGCTAGACACCAATCCAATGTGGAAGTACCTGTTCGATGCTAAATACATCAACAATTGTTCCCTCTTCCTTGGGTTCTACTACAACAATGACCATGTTCTTGATTATTGAATCTTCCTCTTCCTCTAGAATTTGCATTCTAAGTGCCTCTTCCTCTTCCTCTTGTACTTTCATTATAGGTGCATCTTCCTCTAGTACTTTCATTGCAAGTGCCTCTTTATCTGAAGCTTTCACCTCTTTCTGAGTTGGTAAATAAAAGATCTTATTTCTACCAAGTGATCACTAAGAGAGGCAAAAGTTTATTTTTCTGGTTTTCCTATGATTTGTAAAGTTTCCAAGAAATTTGTATAAGAGGGTGGCAAGCCATTTATCAATATGGAGGTCATGAATTTTTCTTCCACATCATCAAACCCCCACATTTGACTATTTCAAGCCGTATGTTTTTTAAACGAGAGATGTAATCCGTAACATCTCCCCCTTCAACTAAATTTTGTTTAAGAAGCTTTGTGTGGAGATCAATCCGTTTTGATTCAGGCTGAGTATCAAACATGTTTTTGAAGATTTTCCATGCATTCCAAGCATCAGTTGCATTTTCTATGTGGACAAACATTTTATTTGTGACAAAAAATTTAAAAAGTGCAAGTGCCTTTACATATTTTACTTCCCATCTCGCCAATTCTCTAGCATCGGTAAGCTTTGTGGGAGATTTATCATCATTACATACATATTTCCATACCTCATTATAAATTAGGGTGTTTTTCATGTGACGACTCCAAGTCTTATAGTTCTTGGGTCCATCCAATTTATCATAATCAATGAATAAATTTACCAATTTTGACATGATGAAGTAATTATCAAGTCCTCGCAATCAAATAAATAATACCATGCACAAGAGGCATTGCACGTACTACAAAAGAGAGTTATATGGGCTTGGCCTTGACCCTCTTATAGCCTCAATGAAAAAGACATTGATAGAGTATTTCACTGGACTCGTATCACTGCTTTGATTACAAATTACAATTTTCTTTCAATTGGTCAAAATTTCAAAATTTGACTCAAAAAATGCTCATAAAAAGATGATCATGCCCCCCTTTGAAGTGAACAATAATGTTCAAGACTTAATTTACAATGAAGAATAAAGTTTCACCAACAACAAAGTGGAATACAATTAGAATTTAGTTGCACAACATGGTTGGACACTTCACCAAATGGATGTTAAAAGTGTTTTTCTTAATGGAAATTTGAAAGAAGAAGTCTATATGACTCAACCCCCAGTATTTGAAGTTGAAGGGAAGGAGCACAAACTGTGCAAACTTATTAAAGCTTTATATGGTTTAAAATAGGCACCCAGAACATGGTATGCCAAAATGCATGAATACCTTAAGCATGTTGGTTTTCATTGCAGTGAGTCAAATGATACATTGTATTTCAGGATGCAAGGCCATAACTTGGTGACCATTGTTCTATATGTTGCTGATTTAATCATTATAGGAAATCATGAAGTCCATATCCAATAGGTAAAGGATGAACTTCATAAAGGATTCAAAATGATTGACTTGGGGCCACTTTGATACTATCTTGGAGTGGAAGTTTCTCAACTCACTCATCATATCTTCCTTAGTCAAACCAAGTATGCAAAAGAATTGTTGAAGAAGTTTAGCATGGACGATTGCAAACTCTCTCTTACACCTATGGAGAAAAACTTAAAACTTTCAAATTTGAAGGGGGGAATTGGTGAACAACACCAGATACATACAATTAATTGGAAGCCTCATTTACTTGATAAATACTCACCCATATTTGTCATATGCAGTCCATATTCTTTCCAAATTTATGCAGGAACCAAGAGAAAGTCACTGGAATGCAGGAAAAAGGATCCTTAGGTACATTCATGGTACAAAGGATTATGGTCTACTTTATAAGAAGAATGAAATTTTCACACTTGCTGGATATTTAGATGCAGATTTTGCAGGTGATATTGATAACCAAACATCAACTTCAATTTATTTGATGAATATAGGTTCAACAACAATCTCTTGGAGTCGTAAAAGGCAGGCTACAATGACGAATTCTTCATCAGAGGAAGAATACATTTCAGCTTGGGAAGCAACATGTGAAATTGTCTAGTTATGTAGGATTTTACAGGACCTTGGCATTATTCAACAAACACCAACCACTTTATGGAACGACAATCAGTCAATAATAAATATGGATAAAAATCCAATATTTCATTCTAAGACTAACCATGTTGACACTAGGTATCACTTCATTAGAACACTTGTCAAAAATGACATCATAAAGCCACAATATTGTCCATCTGAAAATCAAACTTCAAATATTTTTACGAAGCCTCTTGGTAGAATAAAGTTCACTAAGTTTAGAGATGAACTTGGTATTTGTAAATATGAACTTTCGAATTAAAGGAGGGAATGTTAGCCTCATAATCCTAAAGTTCTATAGTTTTAGTATTTTCGTAGTTTAAATATTTTTAGAAATGATTTATTCCTAGTTTGTTAAGATAATGACACTTAACTTCTATGTAAAGGACACCTATCATACTCATGTGATAATGTGATCGGTTGTTCTCCTAGAATTTAGTTTAGAGTTGAGCTATATAAACTAGCTCTTTCTTCAAGTGAGGTTGAGTGTTTTAGTCCTCACTTCTCTTTGTAATCTCTCTTTTCATATTAATAAAATTAAGTGTCTAAGGACACTTGGTGAAATTTATCAACATGATGTAATTAATATGGTCCAATAACTCGTCGTTGCTCAACAATAGGCCTAGCCACAACCTCGAGCTTGACCCACAATTCATTAGGGGATTCCCATTATTAAAGATACCTTCAAGTTGAATACTAAACTATATGTACCAAAATTCGATGGGGTTGTC
The DNA here is from genome assembly GCA_009831015.1 of Picea engelmannii. Classification (NCBI taxonomy): domain Eukaryota; kingdom Viridiplantae; phylum Streptophyta; class Pinopsida; order Pinales; family Pinaceae; genus Picea; species Picea engelmannii. The sequence goes on along the minus strand of ML827263.1, from coordinate 1,152 downwards.
AATGGTGATAATATTGATTATTGAGTTGTAACATGGAAGTTTATCTTAAAACCCAATTGAACCTAGGAAATGAAAACAAGATTCTAGTCACTAAATTTCACATGGAGGGTCAAGGCATCACATGGTGGAAGACCCACACCCAACATTTTCCAACCAACCAGCAACTAATCCATGATCAACACTTAGTGGGAGACTTCAATGGTATCGACAAATGATTTTTCCCATCAAAGTACAAGGTTGATTCAATGGAAAAGTAGCTACAACTTTAACAAATATCGAGACAATCAATTTAATAATTTATTGACATCTTCAATAAAATGTCCATCAAGCCCAAGGTAAGAGACTCCAAAGATACTCTCCATTTTAAGTTTGTTTCTAGGTTATTGTTGCATTTAAGTAAGGAATTGGAATTATTCTCTATACTTCCTTGGAGCGTGTCTTCCAACTTGCTTCCAAAATAAAGGCTAAGCTACCTAAAACCAATCTTGCTAGTCAAAATAAATCAATTTTCTATTATCTACCCTTTGCCACCTTCCAAGTTAAGGGCTAACTAAATAGAAATGAACAAAAGTTGAGATATCCAAACATATTAGTTGTTACAAGGACACAAAAGAAGAAGAAGTAGTGCTCCCACTACAAAAGTCTGGATATTTAAATGACAAGTGCAAGGCTCTTTCGGGTCAAGATTGCTAAGAAGGTTCAAGCCCACTACATGAGCTGCCACATCTCTAAACGAAAAGTTTATAATCCATGGATTGTGACTGTGGCTAAGTATTAGATTGCACTGATTAATCTAAACACACAGGTCGTATGATGAGGATATATTCAACTATATTAAATTTTTTATTGTGTATTGCTATTTATAACATGTTTATTGTGTGTTCTCGTAATTATATTCCTTGATCATGTTGTTGTTAATTATGTATTCTCATAATTATAGTTATTAATAAAAAATGATTAAAAGGGTGCACAACTTCATTCATATAACAACACACATATGCCTTTGTTTACATATAAAAATCATTATTATCATAAGTATTTATTTTATTACTAAATAAACTTTGCAAATAATAATTTGAATGTATTCATTCTTTCATTAACTCCAAGTCCAATTTATCTTTACTTTTGATCATCTAGCTTTTGATTGCAGTG
>ML827262.1:95067-105937 GCA_009831015.1 Picea engelmannii | reverse complement strand
TAATAATGTACTATTAATTCATTATTTCTTAATGAAACTTAAATATTTAACTCATTACTTGATTTAAATCGATAATAAGTTGTCGATTCAATTACAATGCATGTTATTATAAATGTGTTATCCAAGCTAGAATCTATTCACCTACTTATAGGTGTAATAGCATTATAAATAAAATTAAGATATCATACTCTATATTCTTAACAAGTTTATTAGTCCCTGCTCTTCGGGATGTAGGGATTAATAGTAATCGATTTTTCATAGATTTATTAGTATCACAGGGAAACCAACAATTTTAACAAAAGTTTCATCATTTGCACGCAATTTTTCAACATGTGAATTAATGCTAAGTTTAACATTAGCATTAAATCAAAACATTAAATGCTTAATATTTTAGAATCATAAAACATATTCAAAACCCTTCAGGTGGTGGCTTTGACACCTCTACTGAGTTATCGACTACCTTTCATCTCCACTTCCACTTGTCCAAGTGCATGTCACTTGGCAAGAACTATAAGCATCTTTGCTATGGCTATTTTTCTTTCCCTATTTCTCTTCTTCCTCCCATTAGATTACCTGCGATTACCTCTTTTTTACCCTTCTTCCTCACCCTTCCTCATGTGAAACCTTTCATTCCACGTGCAATATGTGTTCTTCCTCATGTGCAACCTTTCATTCCTCCTGCAATATGTGTGGGCCTTCCACCTACAAGCAATATGTGCAATATGTACCAAATACGCATATGCAGGTCGTATTCTCTGTTGGAGTTCCACCTTCCACCTGCAAGAAATATGTGCAATATGTATCAGATATGCATATTCAGGTCATATTCTCTGTCGGAGTTCCACGAAGGTCGTATTCTCTGCAAAAGCTGGAGTTCCACGAAGGTTAGACACTTTATCTGTGTAAATTTTCCAGCAATTTTTTCATACATTAAATTGCATACATTAGAGTCTACCTTCATAGCTTGGTTAATGTCTACCTTCTTAGCTTGGTTAGTAAAATGATCTAGACACTAAAAATTATGAGGAAAACAACTTGTTTTGCAAATTTATAAATACAAAAACTCCTTTATGATTTTAAAACTTATAAAAACATAAATTTATAAAAACATAAATTCCTTTATGAACACTGGTTATTTAGGCTATATATACATGTGAAGGTGCCACCAGCAGAACTCAAATCCATCCAACAGAACTTGAAGCCATTCTTATGAACCATCCATCCATAGTCGACACAACAATTGTTTCGTGAGTCTAAAGTATTCTATTTGTTTGGAACAATTTGCACTTAATTTTCCACTAATGTTGTTTAATCTGCTGCAAATGTTAATTATCTTCATAGTGGGATTGGAATTTTTTTATGTGTTACAGGAAGAAAGATAAAATTGTTGAAGAGGTATCGGTAGCATTAATAGTGAGATATCATGGCAGACCTGATTTATCTTAACGATGAAAGAATTATTCAAAGAATTTTTTGCCAAATAGGTTGGATTAGAAATTTGTACATAATCGTATTACAAAACCCTGAAATAAGAAAGCATGTGGCGTAATGGAATTTCTGAAACCAAGGGTAGGACTAACAAAGTATAGGTAGGGCGATGAAGGTGTCGAGATTTAGTGAGAAAAAAGGGTAGGTATTAGGAAGGGTAGAGGCCTGCGTTTAGTAAGGGTATAGGGAGTGGTTCCTTCAAACTATTGGGTAGAGGCAGTTGTTCATGACCAAGTATCCTAGATTGTTGAACCAATTCAACTAACAACTAATATATTCACATGTGGGAGAATCTACGTATCTACCAAAGAGATGATAAGCTCAAGAACACATTTGAATGATTTCTCTGTCTAATAGTTGGAGTGCTATATATGATTTAAACAACCCTTACTTCTGCAATGAATAATTTCCTGCGGATCACACACTTGGTTTTATTATGAGATTACTGGGCACTGACCTTTTATCCTTTCTATTCATGTTGTTGGATGCATTCCAAACCCTCATGTTGTTGGATCCATTCCAAACCATCCTACCGTCTATACCTCAGTCTCGAAACTAGAAATATATAGATGCTTCATCAAAGGACCAGAAAAACAAACACTTTTCTTATATGCCAGAACTAATAGTATTATCCTGGAGGCAAATTTACTATCAGATTTATGTTGCTGCTCCCATCTTAGTGTAAGTTTTAAACCTGCAAAGTAAATAAATACATATAGATTTTTAAGAAAAACAAAAATTAATCAATGGTTCATACACATAGTACACAGAGATTTATACAGGAAACCCTCAACCAAGGAAAACCTTTCAACTCTTCATTATATTAATTTCACCATTCACCATACAATATATATAATGTTTTTAGATATTTTGTAGATACCAAAACCCTAATCCCTTAATCCAAGATTAATTTAGAATATAACACACCCACACACGTGCAAAAAATATAACATATACCCAAAACTTAGTACAAATCGAGATCCACTGAAAGCCCTTGTTATCTACAATGCCTCACGGACCTTCATTCCATACATAGTGCCATTTAATTTTTCTTTTTATAGGTTAGTCTCCAGCCTGCTCTGGGGAGGCACAACCCTAACAACACACATGCAAAGTTTGACTGAGGCATTTATCGTGTATGTGGATTTCATCCTGCATCCAAATGTGGTTGAGTTTGACCACCTTCGTTCATACATGTTTCTTGCAACGACATGCATGTGTACAACTCCTCATGATGTTATACTCAAATTTCACATGGCATTTTTTTAAATAATATTTACGCGTACACCTATTGATAATGGGCATATTTAATAGGTTTTTAGTTCTTAATACGTTTTTTATGGATGAGATTAAATATGCCTAGAATATTCTTAATCGTCACAATAAATGAATGGCTCTGATTTCATCCATTAACTTCTGAGCTGTTATAAAGACATCCGTTTATGTGTTTACTTTTTTACATTTACCTAATCGTGTTTAAAAATTACTGTGTTCACTAACTTATTGCCACCTAAAAAATATTAAGGTATTCGCACAGATATTAAGGCATTTCATGTTTCTGCTAGCTGACTTTTGGTGGCCGCTTTTTTGTGCTAGTTTACAGTGCATGCTTGCGTCCGTAAACAGCCTTTCACCAAGGTAGTAATGAGTCTTCATTTCTATATAAGTAAAATCATCACAAACATTGTTCCAAAGAAATGTTCCAGACCCATTAATACGTTACGCTAATTATTTATTTATGAGGCAATACTCAAACTGCATATGGATTTTTTTTTCAAATAATTTATATACTATAAACAAAATCCCAAAACGATGGCCAGCAGAGGGCTTTTTTTTCTTCTTTTTTTTTAATCTCTAAAACGATTTCTGTTTCGCTAAAGTTGATATTTTACTGTCATTCACACATAATCGTGAATTAACAGACTTAAATATGCTGAAGTATCATTCTTCCCTGGAAATTTTATTCCATGAAAGGCTCGGAAATTCTAATCTTTAATACTTTAGTGCGTTTAATCTTTAATACTTTAGTGCTAATGCCATGACCAACAGAGACTCCTATTTGATTCCATGAAAGGCTTGGAAATTCTAATCTTTATTACGGTAATGCCAATGTGATGGCCAACAAAGGCTCCTCTTAGATCTCTTGAATGATTTCTCTTTTGTTAAACTTGATATTATATTTTCATTCATACATTATTGTGAAATTGCATACTTAAATCTACTGAAATCTTGCTCTTTCCTTGAAAATTTAACTTTATCAAAGGGTTGGAAATTCCAATATTTATTACTGTAATGCAAACTCCATGGCCAACTGAGGCTTATCTTTGATCTCTTGAATGATTTTTCCCCGTTATATTAGATAGTTAATTTACTTCCATTCACACATTACTGTGAATTCACAGTCTTAAATCTACTAAAATATTGTTTTTTCCTTAAAAAATTTATTTTTTGAAAAGCTTGACAATTCTAATTATATCGTACACTTATTGTTCATGAGTACATTTAATAGGTTTTTAGTACTTAATTGGACAAGATTAAATATTGCTGGAATATTCTTAGTAGTCCCAATAAATAAATGGTTGTGATTTCAACCACTAACTTCCTCACTATTATAAAGACATCAGTTTGCATGTTTATTTTTTTATTTTTACTTAATCATATTTAAAATTTACTATGGTGGCTATCTGATTGCCAAGTATGAGTGATTAGGGTTTCATTTTCTAGGCCAACCTAAACCTTTGGCCTTCACAAGCCGTCCTTTCATTTTATGAAACCAGCCAAATTAACATTTTTTATTAGTGCATGCTTGCGTTTTTAACAGCCTTCCACTTATACATGTGTGAATTCCTTCTGCGCTCCACCTTCCGGGCCATGACCAAGTGCCCCTCCACTCACTCGCTGGTAATCACCTATCGACGTTGATCAACCACAGGGTTGCTGCGCATCATTTAGTACATCATTTACTGCAAACACTGCGCCATGGATTTTCTTGGGCCTGGCATTTTTACTGTTAATTAAAAAAATTTCAACTAAGCAGGAAGTTTAACAGCCGTAAACCTTTCGACGTTCACCAACTGCCACTTAAAAGCTGTGCTAGTATTTACTACTATGATTACAAATCCCTGGCCAACATGGCTCATTTTTTAATCTCTTAAACTATTTCTCTTTCGTTTAAATTTTATATTTTACTGTCATTTACGCATTATCGTCCACTCACAGACTTAAATCTCTTAAAATATTGCTCTTTCAAGGCTCCTCTTTGATCCGTTGAAAAAAGTATTTTGTTAAATATCATATTTTGCTGTTATGTATAGTTCAAAACATTAGCATCAAATTCTTTGAAATTTTAATGCTAGTTGCAGTTGATAGACAATATATTATGGAGGTAAGACTTTAATGTCAACATGGTGAGCCTACACTATATAGATGGCATTTGAAATAAGCTTGATTTGCACAGAAACTTATGTTTTAATTATTAATAATAATATTATAATTATCATTCACCAAAAAGTTTCCAAGTCATTTATTCAAACTACATTTGGTCCCTTTGGCATAGGTGGTAGATGAAACATCTTTTTACCCATATTTATAAATATAGGTGGGTATTCTGCTCTCACGTGGACGCTATCAAATTTGCATAGTATCAAAGCACGTAAGTGTCAAGATCGATCAGATATTGACAACTCCAATCACATATTGACAACTCCAATCACAACTAATGCCAATGATGCAATATTGTGTCCCTTTCTTTTTGACATGTGTGAAGCACTTGCAGGAAAGGGACTTGCTGCTTTGCAACTCCCCTTGTTTTAATATGAACCTAGTTTTGGAAATCTCTAATATTTTTAGATGGTCTATAAGTTTGAAAATTAAATGATATGTAAAATCTAGAAACACCATTACACAAGTGGCATATATGCAAATGACTATCTTGTTTAGAACAATCAAAGTATAGGTGATATGTTTTGAAAATTCAAAATATAAACATGTTATACTCATATGTAATATATATATATTGATTTTGTTACCTATGTAGTTAGGTGTATTCTTTCTCTTTTAACAATTGATTTGAAATCTCTTCATCTATTAAAAAAAAGTCTGCAAATGATTGTAAGGCCTATCCATATATTTATGATATAATATTAATAGATGGAGTCTCCTAGAAGAAAACACATAAATGATTATTTTCAAGTATTTTCCTCAACACACTACATATTTTCATATCAGTGGTATTATGATGAAGCTTCAAAAGTTATGGTGTGTGTGATTCTTGACATGATTAGATGATGATATGGGTTGTTGCACTTAAGTTTGATGCATGACAACAATAATTACTTCTCTCCATTCTTCAACTTTTTATTGACATGGTACTTATGAAATATGAAAACTATATGATCTGCACTATTCCTATGATTGTTCCTATGATTGCATATGCAATACAAGTAATTTTTTTTGTTCATAAACTCAAGACATATAAACTATAAGTTTGACATACACATGTAGTAAAGACAAGTTATGATGGATGAAAACATGGTTTTATAAACTACATATATATGGAAGGTTTCTCATGCATATACAAATATCTTGCCATGAAGTTAGAGTGTATCATATCGATGGGTTCACTTTACAAAGCTCACATTGATTTCATATTGAAACAATGCAATAAAAAAATGTTATGTTTAAATGGAAATATTATAGGTATTAAGCCTATGTGCAAAAAGTTTGAAACTTTGGGTTTGACATACAAGGTGGTGCATATGTTTTGAATGACATAAAACTTGGGTAATACAAAAGCATGTAATATATAGTATATATTGCATATGATTTAATGTGCAAACAAAATAAACCATACCCTATTTGCATGAGTATCGATTTGATTAGTTATTATTGTGAAGTAACAAATTTTGATGGCAATGAGTAAAGGGAATTTTAATTGCATGGTTATGAGATGACATAGAATTTTGGTATCAACCTGTGATTGGTTTGTATGAAATAAGATATATGGTGTATATGTTAAAGGCTCATGCAAATTGTTTAAAGTGATAACTTGGCACACAGATGTGAGCTATGTTTTGGAGGCCGACATGATGGGCTAGCCATGCATTAATTTGAAAAGACATGGTAATTAATCCCATAATCTAGCGTATACCACCCCATTCTTCCTTGGGCTTTGGTCATTTCATTTTGTTGGAGTTGTGGAGAAACAAAGCTCAATCTCGGTTGGAACTTTGCTCCTGGTGGTTGCAACAACCGTTTTCACCCATATCACTGATATAAAAGAGCCTCAAACCCAGGTATGTACTTTCCAGTTTATTTATCATTTCATGCATGCATTTTGCACAACAATAATTTGGAAATGGCTCTCGTTCTTGATTGGTGTTGATTGTGTATTTATCTCTTCCTTCTTTTCTCTCTTAATGAAATGATTTTTCAAGGGTTTCTGTTTTTAAAATGAAAATGAAATGGTTTATCTATGTTGAGTGTCTTCCCCGCTTCATGTATTATTTCACTTTCCATTTATCACCTTTGGTTGTTGAAGCTAAACCCATTTGACATAAATGTATTGAGTTTTGGGTTTGAATCCTTGGATAATTTCATTATTGTTTGATATGATAGCTTTCAAAAACCATTCATTTTTTAAAAGTGAATTGTGGTTTTGAGCCACTCTGGTCATATTGGACATGTTTTCTGTGTCATTTGGAGTTATGAGTTAAAAAGCTTTATCATTATGACCACCCAACCTTGGTTTATTTTTGGACAAGTTCACAGCTGTGCAAAAGTTTGCGACCAACGTTCAAAAGCTTTGTTTTGTTGAGTCAAAATTAGGTTTTGAACCTGCAACCTTAATGGGTGTTTGAATAGATATAAAAAATATGTACAAGTTGTTTTCTTTGGTCTTGCGACCAAAAAAGGTTTTGGTTGACTTGGGTTTCGAACTCATGAAAATATTTTAAATGAAGGTTGTTTTGTTTGAGTTCGAAGGTTTATACCAACTATTTGTTCTCTCATAACTTGAAAAACCAAGCAATGATTTTTCTCAATAAGTATGAGACTCGAGTGGGATTCTTGATTAATTTTGGCTGTCTGGTTCTTGAACCTGTGCCCATACTGTGGTAATTAAGTTTTTGAACAATGTATGTGCGGCAATATGTGTTAACTCGTATTGTTTGTTGGCTCCGGGCCAAAGTCGGGTTTTAAACCCACAAATTTATAAAATAATTAATTGGATTTTAAGTTTGTATATAGGTTGTTATATGGATTTTACAACAATGTTATTTTTAACCTTTATTTGGTGTTGAGTTTAAGTCAATATTTGAACCCATAATCATATGGAATATAATTGGTTTTGTATTAATTTTAAGAGTCGACATAAGATATCATTTTTGCAACCAAACAAGGGGTTTCAAGTTCAAACCTTGGTTGATAAACTATGTTCTTAAAAGAGTGTTACATTATTTGGTTGCCTTTTGGGTTTCGAAACATGGTTATACTCAAGCCTATTATGTTTTGAAAGAAATGATGGAATCACATATGTTTTTTGTTAATTATATTTAAAGGGATTTGAGATTTATGCTATAATAGTATACAAATTTTTAATGACTGAGATAACTTGAGTTATATTTCTCTAAGCCTGCTCACTTAAGCTCATACTCTGATTATTTGATTAGTTTGGTTCATATTTCACAATGAATCCAAAACAATCATAATTTTGATAAGTTGAATCCACATGTAAAAGGAATGGAAGGTATGATGTATGGATTTAAAGTTTACTTGTCTTTTATGTAAACACGATCATTTTCCCTCATCTCCTATCACTTTCTAGAAGTTATTTCCGAATATCCCGAAACATTTTTCATTAAAAATTTCATGAAATAATTCTCCTTGTTCATATAATTGATTATAATAGACGTTAAAAGTAGACTTAAGAGAACAGTTTTGCATAAGTTAGGAATATGTAGTATGTTGATGAATATATATGTCTTGTTGATATTGTATGGATAAATGAAAGGTTCAAGCATATTTGAATGTTGAAAAATGGTTTATGAAGCATGTTGATTGAACTTTATTCAAATGAAAAGGACATAAATTATGAACATAATTGATTAAAATAAATTATGAATATGTATATCATGCATTCTTGTCATTTGTAACATTTTTCATAAATTACAAATCCCTTTTCATTAATCCTATATCATTCATAATTTCATCCCATTCATTTCCCATGTTCAAAAGATTAATGAATATTCATATTGAGGAGTTTGGTAAAAAATTTCAATGTTGTGGCAACAAAATAGAGAAAGGGGAAGATTATGTTTTTCTTCCCTTTTTCCTTTCATTTTCTCTTGACATGCATGATTGCTTGGTGGTTCAAAGCCATTGTTAAATTATTTTAAGGAAAAATAGTATTTGATATTTTATATATTGTAACTTGTATATATGTGTACTAATTGAATGATGATGATATATAGATGAGTTTCTTAAACCATGGAAACAATCTCTTTGGTAATAGGGGCAACAAAGGAAACAAAGGTATAATGCCTAATGCATTTGGGAAAAGATTCAAAAACAAAAGAATGAGTTTCTCCATCCATTTTAATGCCAATTTAGAGGAATTCAACCAATTGGTTCGGATTGGCTATTTGAACCTTGCTGGCCACCCTACTTTCCAGCCACCTTAGACACTTGTTATTCCTCCTCTTCAGCCACATCCAAGCATAGTGTAATTTCATGACACACCTTGTATTCCACCAACCAATGATGGTTGGGAAAATGTTCTTGATAATTCTCCCTTTGGTGTAGTCTATTGGCCCACTATGTCATTTCCACTTCCTCCTTTGCCTCCTTTACAACTTTCTCAACCTGTTGCTTCTGCAACTTCTCATGTAGACTCTGTTCAACTTCCTAAAAATTATAAATCTTTGGCCATTGAGCATCAACTAGATAAAGGAAATCAACCTTCCATTTCTGTTAGCTCCAATTCATATTAGACCTCGTCCTACACTGTTAATACTCTCCCTATCAAGCTTGAAGAAAAAATAAGGAAAATTACATTTGATGACATGCACTCTGAGATGTAAAAAGTTGAGGATTTTTTTTTTGTTGATGCATATTTACTTAAACACATGGAAACACTCTCAGAAGGAAGTAATAAAAGAGAGGCTACTTCCAATAAAAATAATTATTTCTTATTTTTATTATGTGATGAAACTCTCACTTTGAATTTACTGTTACTCCTTCTAGGAATTCTTCAATTCCCACTACGGTTGTCACCACAGGAGAATTTTCACCTCCTAACCCACCATCACCGGTCCGAGCCACCATGGTCTCGACCGCCTATACATCGCACAGTGGTCCGATCCCATCTCTGGCGGTGACCACAACCCCTTTCACACCAAGTGCGACAGGCCCTCCGTTCTCATACATGATGCCTAGTTCAGGTACAATCCATGTACTTTCCTAATCCACTTCACAGACTTTAGGTCTGGGGGCAGGGAGCTCTAACGCTCCTCTGCAAGGTCACATGGGGGGCACTCCTGCTCCTTTTAATGCTTTCCCTTACGGGGGAGGTCATATACCTCCTTCGTCCCCTTCACTCAGTGGCACGCATCAACAATCTGCCGGGTCACCTGCACACCATAGTTTATTTGGAGCGGGGAGTGAAGGACCACCTTCACATAATATGCCGGTAGGTTCGACACCATTTTCTTTGTTCAGTGCGTTTGGTAACAATGCTTTCTCATCAACTGCTTTCCCGACTGGGGGAAATCCCGGTTTCGAACAATCTATTCCTATGCAGGGTACTATTCCTACACATGGGGCACACCTAGGAACTTCTTCCACATCAGGGCCTTGGAATTCTTGGTAGGGATCCGTTCCCTTGTCCGAAATGACGATCTGGGGTAATTCTTTCCACAATCAATGGAACCCCAGACAAAGTACTATGCCTATCCCCACGGGACTGACATGGGGCAACCCTTCCCAAAGTCCTTCGAATGTAATGAATACCCAACCATCTGTGTCCTATTTTGGAAATCAGCCATTGATGTCTCCACATATGAAAAATCCATACGCTGGCCATGGCCATGGTTTCTACCAAAATCCGGGCAGCAGCTGAACTTTTCCTGGTAACCTGGTGCCAATCAAACTCCAGGCCTATAATGTCCCCGACCTCTTAGAGAGGTAATGAGGAGACTCAGTGGCCTGGGCACCCCCACTAGGTCATAGTCTCACACTGAAGGGGGGGGAAAGTCAAGAAGTTAAAAGTTATATTTTTAAGTTGACTTAAGAAAGGAAAAGGAAATGAGTAAAAGATAACTCAACAGAAGAATAGAAGATTAACCCTGGGAGTTAACCTAACTCAACATAGAATTAGAAGGAAAAG
>ML827262.1:62000-87873 GCA_009831015.1 Picea engelmannii | reverse complement strand
TCTATTGTATTGATCTTACATTGCTCATAATAAAAAGGTTAGATCTTTGCTTGTGCTTCTACATCTTGAATATATTGTGATCTCCATGTGTTGATGAATCTTGTATGCACTTAATAACTCAATAAATTAGTAGTAGTTAGTGATTCCAAGAGAGAATTTAGCTTGGGATCATTACAAGGCCCATTTTTCCCAGGTTATCACCAACAACCCAAAATACCCTTCCTGGCAACTTTACATTTTCCAGACTTGACAAGGTTGTTGAATGACCCTATCTGTCACGATCCGTGTTGGCCTCCTATGCCGACGAAGTTGCCTTTAGACATCCCAAAGTTTGAAGCCAAGCCTAACGAAGATCCAGGAGATCATGTGACTACCTTCCATATTTGGTGCTCATCTAACTCGTTGAAAGACGACTCCGTACAGTTGTGATTGTTTCAATGTACTCTCATTGGGAGTGTTGTGAAATGGTACATTGAGATCGACCGCTCAAGATACTCTTCCTTCGGTAAATTGGCCATGGCTTTCCTAAACCATTTCCAGTTACCTGTGAGATACGACGCTGGCACAGAATTGCTGGGCAATTTTTCACAGACAAAAGAAGACCATATCTCTGATCACATCTGAGAATGGAGACGTTGAAAGAGTTTAATTAAGGTACTAGTCCCATCGACATTCCTGCTCGAGTGGTTCCTTAAGTCTTTGGTCCCACAGGTGTCCAAAGACATCTCAACGTCAAGAGTATTTTCTGAAGAAGACGCCATCATGAGAGCTCAACAACTTGAGCTAATCTATTCTCAGTCTGGTTTATTATATGAGATCTTGCCAGATGCACCACGCTCAATACTTGATAAAACCAGACAGAGAGCTGGACCACATGCCGATGGTATTGTTGGTTCATCACAAACAAAGCCCGCTGAGCAACTAATGAAGAAGTCGCAACAATTGTCTATACAACACACAGCGGCTAGCCAAACTACTGCTTTGGCTGCTCCCCCCACTAAAACATCAGATGTACACATAGTGAAATCGACTAATCCAAAGGCCACCCAACAGCCTGAAGGAAAGAAAAAACAATGAAATAAGGGTAAGGGGGATAAGAAACCCACCGATAATGCTGGTGGGGGCAACACTAAGAAATGGAAGGCGAGGTATCCATGCAACCTGTGCACGAAGGACCACCCAACCCACCTTTGTCCCCGACTTGTAGAGGCCCAAAAGTTTGTGACACAACAACGACCTGTTGTGTTAACCAATCCATTCCAACATGGGAAAAATCTAACACAGGCCTTTGCAAGCACGGAAGGGGGCAGCCAAGGACCCTCTTTGCCTTCGAACAACCCCGCATCCGCGAACATATATATGGTGAGGGGTGATTCTTTTATATCAACTAGAGCACATGAATATAGTAAACCAAGCACTTCTAAGAAGGGCAAAGAAGCCGAAATCCCATCTCTTTCTCTACATATTGAGAAGACGTTGGGCGAAACAATGACACGCATCCCTAAAGGTGCATTCAAAAAAGCTTCTCATAACCCAAATGAAAGGGTTGCCCATAACTAATCTATGGTGGAAGATTTATCACAAACCCCTTGTGCGATGTCCACTTTGGAGGTCCTCCAAAGCTGCCCTTCCCAGAGGAAAGCCTTGTTATCCACTTTAGGATCTACCGAGACTTGTAATCCGGGTACAATCATGCTGGATACAACCAACTTAAAACCTCGTCTGCCTTACCACGTAGCGTTTCAGATAGTAGTGGCTTATCCCACGAAAAGTTTTACTCTGAATATCTTCCACACGGTGGTTGATGAGGGTGCCTCGACATGCGTTATGTCATTGGCATGTTGGAAGGCCATTGGCCAACTCATTTTGTCTCCGTCACCTACTCTCCTCACCGCTTTCGATGGTCGACGGTCGTTCGTTCCGACCACATGGTATCATCCCTTCTTTCCCCATGCAGTTAGGAGGGAAGACCGTGTGTGTCGAGGTAGAAGTAGTCGATGCACACCTCAACTATAATCTCTTGTTAGGAATGAGTTGGACTTAGGCCATGCAATCTTTGGTTGCTACAGTTTTCTGGGTCTTGTTGTTTCCACACGAGGGTCAGATTGTGACCATCGATCAATTGTCTTTCTCTAGACTTGACCCTTCATTGGGGGCATCCACTATCCCGATGATTGATAATCCTCAACCAAGTGTAGTCAACATAGGGGTTGGTTTGTGCCCATCCTTGATGGGTACCTTCGATTACCCGCCCCCTCAAGGTGATATCAAGTTTATATCCAATCACCATAAGGTTGAGATCTTTCAAGTTTTTTCGTTCCACACGACTTACTTCAACGATCCATGGATACTTCCATCCCCATCGACCACGATGGATGGGACAGGGCACTCGGGCATGTCCATGCCCTTGTCCGTAGCTGAAGTAGCGTACTCTTTAGTCCAGCAAGCTTCATCTAACATTGATCCAACTCCTGCACAAGAGTTCGATCTACTTCTAGAGCCTATTTGGGCTCAAGGTTCTCTCACTAACACTAATTCATTAGACTTAGTCTTGCCCTCTGACGAAGCAGTAATTGAAGTAATGACTAATCTGGACAAACCCTGGGATGATCTTCATCCCAGATCATATTTCCTCCTAGAGTTAAGCAGAATCGAGGCCGGAGAATTCACCTTGACTATGACTGGAGATAGGTCTTGTCCTATTAATCCCTTAGCTACACACGAGATCTATGCTGAGGGTAATATGGAAATAATTGCTGAAACGATACCTATCAATATCTCCAGAACCCCTGGCGTCATAGACAATTTTTTCGTCGGAGCATACTGCTCCCCCGAGGAGATGCCAGACATCGACCCACAAAGAGTCGATCATGAGCTAACTTTGTTGTTTTTCAAGCTCACTTTGAGATCTGAAAGCAACATCTGGTGAGACTGCATTTATGATTTTCAATCTCGTCTGGATTAACTGAGAAAAGTAACCTCTACGGGTCTTCTTTTAAGCCCTTTTCATACCCTCTAAACATGAAAATATTGCCGAGCGATCTTATGGCCTTTCACGCTTGTTAAACAAAAATTTGAAATCACGTTTGTCCGGCGGTAGTTTACCCCTTTTTTGGTTTGGACGATCAATTGTACGAACAAAGGTATACTCTATGGAACTTCATTTCTCTAGTAGAGTACTCTCAGGTATTATTTTAATCCTTTTTCGGGCTTGGGGGACTAAATTTACGAAAAAGGAACCCCCACGGAGTCCATAGTTAAGCTCTTTTCAGACTCCCTAAAATTGAAAAGATCGCCGAGTGACCTTATTCTCTCACACTCGTTAAACTGGTCCAAAAGAACATTCCTGACGGAGTCCATAGTTAATCATTTTTCAGACTCCTTAAAAATGGAAAAATGGCCGAGTGATCTTGTCCTTATCACACTCGTTAAAATGGTTTTGAATAGACGTTTTGTCAGTGCTAGTTTCCCCCTTTTTCGAACCGACTAGACTATCTTTGAAAAAGGTACCCCAATGGAGTCTCCTTTTATGTTTTTTTAGACTCTCTAATATGAAAAACCACCGATCTTACCTTCTCTGGGCTCCTTAAACTTACATCGAAGGACGTTACCATTGTGTGTTTTGTTAACCGGGTTTGCATACCTTATACACTAGCCTTGTAGCAGTTTTCTTCTGCGTCTTAACACCCTTGGCCCCCAGAGGATTTTTCTCGAGTATCATTATTCTGAACATCAGTCTTGTCCTTGCGCCTTGAACTTGTATGTTTGTAACACTCGTTCCTCCATTGTAACGTAACATTCCTTTATTCTTTTTTCCAAAATTATTGAAAAAGACAAAAAAATCAAATATACCCCAAAAAGAGGAAGGGAAAAGTATTTTCTTTATTGGCAGCATAATGAGTCGTCCTTGGATAAAGCACATATGTCCATTTGTTCGTCAAACTATGGGATGTAATACGACCTTAGGAAGTTGTTCTCACTACATAGAGTTGTGTCCTCCTCCGTTTGGTTACTCTTCCAAACATATGGAGAGTTTGCGTTGCCTCCTGCTTCGTAAACTTATGATTAATGCCATGCTGCCTAAGTCTCATCATTTGTCATGATATTGTCCAAGGGAAGTTTCTACCAAGCTTGAGTTGGCCCCTCTGCAATTTGTCTCTTGCCCTCATACCCGACCATCCTGAATGTCCAATCAAGTCTTTGTTCAAAATCAATGAAGCCTTCAGTCTGATCATCAAGATTCTCTAGTCCATGACCGATGAGCCATCGAAGACCTCTAGGTAGTGAATTCGTACACTCATATTACACTCCTACCTGAGTTTTGAAGATTTTGAAGTTGTTGCTCGAGCTCTGAAGCCCTCATCTCCATCCATTAGGCATTATCAACTTCTATGAAGATGGATACTCTACATGTATATCTTTTTTGATTTCGAGATGTAGCTCCGCTGTGTACTGTTCACAGCTACACTTTATATAGTTATATGACATGGATCTACAGTGTATTTGATTGGTAGCCATGCGTTTATTCTATCCCGAACATGGGTATGCCCGCCTCGGTGAGACATTTGTTATTTTGCAGACGACGCCTCCCGGTTCCTGGTTCCTGGGCTCACTTGTTCGGCACATTAGTAAAGATTGGTAATATATTTCAGCCATCAGATGCTCTTCTGAACTCACACATTGGGGGGAATCTATTATAACCCTAATTTGCACCATACATGCTTACCTGGCATCAAGCCATCTCAGATTCCTTCTTTTCCAAAACACTACTGAACAACTCTTCTAAAAACTCCATTTTTAAAAGCCCACACTAGTTGACCCACTACAGCCCGCGTGGATCTACAGTGTCCACACTAGTTGGCCCACTACAGCCTGCGTGGACCTTCAGAAGCACGAAAAAAGGAAAGTTGTCGATGGAACACACAGCTTTGGGTGAGTTAATTGAACCTTCTGGCCATGCATGGCCGAGGGTTCGCCCAAATACCTAGCTTCTTCTAGCTTATAAAAGAAGGGTTAGGGGTCCTATTTGGAAGAAGGAGAATAAGAGTAAAGAAACTCTACCCAATTGCACATTCCCATTGTCCCAACCCTTTAGCCATCCTTGTGCAAGAAGAGATACAAAGAAAAGAAGTTGGAGGACATTTGAAGAGGATCCCAAGATCAAGTTCGTGGAGTAGTGGCCGGTCTCGACATTGTAAGTTGATTCATTAAAGTTAATAATAAGGAAATGCTTTTCCCGTCCCACTATATGAGTTTTTCATAGTTTAGTAAATATATGTTTGAATCTCTAACTTATTAGTCTGTAGGTAAAATGCATGTGTAGTTTGTTGCTTGTTTTGTATGCAGGTCAGCCTTGGGAGGAGAGTTGTTAACAAGCGATCAAGCATGAAGAAGGATCGACATCGAACATCTGGAACAAGGTATGTTGGTCTAACCATGTATTTGCTGAAAAGAAATGGGGATTACGTATGGGACAAAGGTAGAAAATAGGTTTATTTTGGTCATATATGCATGCATAATATAACCCTATTTGCTAGTCTGTAGAGTGATTTCCCACCACAACAGACGACAAACATTACATTATTTTTTTGGAAAACTTCTATATCATGTCTTTAAGATATTTTTGTTCGACAACAAATGTATTCCAACAGAGGAAGAAAACCTTCAATAACCATTCACACAACCAGATCAAAGATCAACACATTGATGTTTTCATGTGGTAAAACCCCTATGGGGAAACATCCATGACCCCAACCAATGTGGCCACTTGGAGAAATTTATTAATGAAAAAGAAATTTACAGAGATATTTTACAAGAGAGTTTATCACAATGTATCATCGACAAATGACCCTCCATGATCTTTAAATAGAGATAATGGAACAATCGGGTGTTAAGCCATGGATCAATGTATCCATTAAGATCGAGGATAGTATGAACCGTCAGATCACTCTATGCCGGGAACATATCTTGACCGTTGTATTTTCTCACTACAAATGCATACTAAAGAAACACACTAAGAAACACACTTTTACCTAATGACACAATAGACCAAGTTGATCTTAACTAACTCCTAAGTGTCTAAATATCCTAACATCCCCCCTTAAGAACAACTTGGGATAGGATTGAAGGATTTAAAAATATGACACAATAGGAGAAGGAAGGAGACATTAAATCCTATCCCCCCTTAATGACAACTTCTTGAACTCCTAACACAGATCGAAGTTTGGAAAACTTCACTTTGTAAGAGAATTTGTGAAAATGTCTGCAAATTGATCTTTTATAGGGAAGACAAGCACTTCAATAACTCGATCATGAATGAGTTTTATAATGAAGTGCATGTGTAGCTAAATGTGTTTGTTGCATTGCTGTTGAATTGGATCTTTGGCGAGCTTGACGAAAATATGATTGTTGCACCAAAGGATAGTTAGGTGTTGTTGTTGGAATCAAAACTTTGAAAGGATCTATCGAAGCCACAGGGATTCCTAAATTTCATTAATTGCTACTCGGTACTCTTCTTCTACTAAAGAATGAGAAATATCATATTGTTTCATACAGTCCCAAGTGACAGGCCTTGAACCAAGGATGAAAAAATGACCTGCAGTAGACTTTCGATCATCAAGGTCTCTGACCCAATTTGAATCAGTGAAACCAACCAATAAAGGAGTCCCCCCTGAAGTGTAATGTATCCCGAACTGAACTATACCCTAGACATACCGAAGTTTTCTTTTAGCTACTTCCCAATGGATTTCATGGGGTGTTTTCATATATCGGGCAACAAGACCAACAACAAAGGAAAGATCAGAACAAGTATGAGTCAAGTATAAGAGGCTACCAACTAGTCGATGATACAAAGTGGCATCAACTTCGAGAGAAGTACAGATGGAAAAAATATTGACTCCAGACTGGAAGGGAGACGGGGCTGGTTTACAATATTCCATGTGAAAGTGACAAAGAAGGTCACGGGCATACTTAGACTGGGAAATACAAATTCCTTCCTTGGTTTTCAAAACTTGGAGGCCAAGGAAATAGTAAAAAAATCACAAGTCTGCCATTTCAAATTTATTCTTAAGATTGGTTTTCACATGGTTTAAAAGTTTTGAGTCACTACTAGTAAGGATAATGTCATCAACATAAAAGACACAGATTGTGAGATGTATTCCTACTTTCTTGGTATAGACATTTGGATTAGAATGACATCTAGAAAATTTAGTGTGAAGAAGAAATATGTCCATTTTGGAATACTAGGCTCGAGGAGCTTTCTTAAGACCATAAAGAGATTTCTTAAGGTGACAAACAAGGATAGAGTCATTATGGACATAGCCAAGAGGTTGTTCCATGTAGATTTCTTCTTGCAAATCCCCATGCAAGAATGAATATTTAACATCCATCTGATGGACCTCCCATTTATGTGATTAAACAAGGGAAAGAACGAGGATGGAATTCATTTTTCTAGAGGGGAAAAGGTTTCATTAAAGTCAATTCCTTCAACTTGGGAAAATCCTTTGGAAACTAACTGAGCCTTGTGTCTTTCAATAATTCTATCTGATGCATACTTAGTTCTCTATACCCATTTACATCTGAGAAGTTTTCTTCCTTTTGGAAGAGGTACAAGATCCCAAGAATCGTTTTCCATTAAAGAACGATACTCTTCATTCATTGTTGTATCCCAATCTAGATGACCTGAAGCTTCTGCAAATTATGGATGATGAGTCTCTGAAACTTGAACCAAAATAGAAGAGGCTCATTGGAACCATGAACATGTCTGACATTGATCTGAAGGATCACCGAAAAGATCACCAATTGCTTCTCATGTTGAATGGACCCATCTAGGGAGCAGTGGTGTTGGTTTAGTTCATGCTTAATGGACTCGTATGGAGGAAGGTGAGAAGGCAGAGGTGGATTCACATCCTCGTTGTCTTCACCTAAAGAAGAAGAAACCAGAATAGGAACAGTAGATGGCACAAACGCCGAATATGGATCACATGTCGAAGAAGGCACAAACATCGAATTAGGCTCACATGACAAGAGATTTTCATCAAATTTAACATCTCTTCTAATAATAATTTAATTACAATGTGATTGAAGAAGTTTGTAACCTTTGACATCTTCAAAATAACCAGCAAATATATACTTCTCACTTTTAGACTGCAATACTTTCCTTTTCTCATCATGAATGTGAGCCCATGCTACACTTCCAAATACACGAAAGTGACTTAGATTTGGCTTAATTTTATTCCATGCTTATTCCAATGTTATATCTTTAAGAGCCTTTGTGGGAGTGTGATTTACTATGTAATTTTCACAATTAATGGTTTCCTCCCAATACTTTAGACTTAATCCCTTAGATTGGATCATACAATTAGGCATTTATTTTAAAGTGTGGTTCTTTCTTTAAACACCACCATTTTGTTGTGGTATATATGGAACAATGTGTTGCATTTGGATTCCCTATGTAGTGCAGTAAGTTGTAAATTGATTTTTCATACATACGCCTCCATTACCTGTTCTTAATATTTGAAATTGATGTTCAGATTGTTTCTCTACAAGGGCCTTTTAGGCCAAAAACTTGTCAAAAAATTTTCTTTTAAGTTTTAAGAAGTAAAACCAAGTGCGTATGGAAAAGTCATCAATGAAAGTTAAGAAATATTTGCATCCAAAAAAAGGAGAAGAAAGTGGACCACACAAGTCACTTTGAAAAATATGCAAAGGGGCCGAGGCGTGCCAAGAGACACATTTTTCAAAATTGTCCCGATGATGTTTATCGAGAACACAACCAACACAAACACCATATATGCATGAAGCTAGAGGAATACCAATCACCATCTGTTGATTACATAGTTGTTGTAATGAGAAATAGTTTAGATGACCAAACTGCTCATGGAAAAGTTTTCTTAAGTCATCTCTATGAACAACAAAAACTGATGGAAAAGATGATGACCCAAAGTTGTCAAAATTGTACTGTTTGATTACTAAGAAGGGGGGTGAATCAATAATAGTGCTTTTTAATCCTTTTGAAACAAAATATATATTTATGATCAGTTTTACAAATATCATTCAACAAGTGCAGAATAAATAAATCATGAACAAGGAGCAATCAGACATACACAATACACCAATATTTTTAAGTGGAAACCTAATGTGGGAGAAAAACACGAAACATTTTTCCTTATATGTCTTTAAGAAGTACATTAATTGGAAGCACCAACTTCCTTTGTTCTCCAACTAAAACTGGAAGGAGGCTCCAACCCCCTCGATTTTCAGGATACAACCTAAGGGAAGATCTAACTCCCCAATTCTTTGGCTACAACCAGAAGGACACTACAAACCCCTATGTTCTTCAGCTACAAACAGAAGGTGGATACAACCACCTATCCTTGCCCCATCCAAAACACCCTAAAGTATAAATGCCAAAGTAGACAACCTATCACTATCATTGAATGAACACTGTCACTAAAAGCCTATTCCAACCTGTACCAATATTCTTCAAAACTTTCCTATAGATTTGTGGCCTATCTATACTGCAACACGCGGGTATTTGTGCCTTTCCCTACTGCAAATCGTGGATTCCCACACCTCTATTTGTTGCAACTCGTGGACTAGCACAAAACTCTTCTAGTACACTAACACTCTCTTTGTCTCTATGTCTATGTTACTTTCTTAGTATATGTCATTGTCTGATCTCTCTGTATATGATCACAAATTATCTGATCTATTAGAACTAAATACTCATCCAATATCCAAGTAGATCTAGCACAACCATGTACTAGGTTCATACATATGTCTATCTGAAACCCTTACATTAACCATACATCAAACCCTCAATGCTATGAAAACTCAACCTATACTGATAACACTATATCTCAACTATAAAACCTCAACCATACTCCAAATAGCATAGTATATGTCTTAACTAGATTCCCAATGAAGTATCCCAACAACAAACAACCAATACAGTAGCAATGTATCCCTGTAGATCTGTTTGATACAGAATATACCATACAACCAATAGTCCCTCAAGGGAAAATATCAATCTCCCATGGTCATACCCCAAGCATTTACCAAATGCCTACTTAATACAAGTATATAACATACCTTTTTTTATTGTAGATAACTCAGTTGTACCTTCACAAAAAGATCTTCTCGTAGCCTCTTCTCATCTCTACAAC
Organism: Picea engelmannii; assembly: GCA_009831015.1. Taxonomy (NCBI): domain Eukaryota; kingdom Viridiplantae; phylum Streptophyta; class Pinopsida; order Pinales; family Pinaceae; genus Picea; species Picea engelmannii. The sequence continues at coordinate 77,707 of ML827262.1, read as the reverse complement.
TTGTCCCTAATGATAGATACGATCTTCCTTTTTTTCACCCTTGGCAAAAAATCCATGCTCTATCCTTAATAAACTTGCAGGTATATGTGCTTTGTCCCACTATGGCCCATGGATGCTCGTGCCCTTCTAGTACTGAAATCTATGCATGTCTTCAGTAAAACCCTAATTCAATACACACAGTCTCGACCCTTCAACTCCTGAAACTTCACTTGTCGTTGCTTCAGACTCTCTACTATAGATTTTCCAATGATACTTGCCTAAAACCTTTCACAAAATAGATATTCAATATATTCAAATTAGGTTCTAATGAAAGACCCTTGATCTCTTATTTATACTCTCCAAGTAGCTTCCATTAGGGGTTATCTTCTAACTGTTTTACCCAACTTCATTCTTTTAGGGCTAACCCACTTTTAACTACTTTACCCATTTTCCACCACTTTACCATAAATAGAAAAATCACCACTTCTTGTTGAAACAATTTATTTTTAATTATTTTCTTATTGCAACACCTTTACTCATGATTAACTCCTAGTTACAACCACTTTGACTAGTAAACTTCTTCTAGGAGCTTCTAGAATAATTGACCTCTTTGACCTTCTAGGGGCTTCTATATAACGCATGAAGGTTCTCCAACTTCACTAAACCATATCTCCTCAACCATGAAGAACTACGTGGTGTACCACATATCACTAGAAACATAACAACATGTACTATCCATCTATGATAATATTTCTACAATTGCACTAATCTTCATTACATAATTCCTCAGAGAAACATGGGTCCCTTATCCACACTTAATGGGGCTACCATAATTTGATAATGGACTTTCTTCAAGGATTGACATCAATGAAAACCAACCCAATTAATCAACATGTACAACTTGGTAATATCATCAACAATTCCAATTGCAAGAACATGTTGAGGATATTTTAGATCCTTGATTACAACTTGGTGAGGTGAAAACTCTACGGTTTTACCTTCACATGAATGAGTGATTTGATATACTGATAGAAGGTTGCAAAAAAGTCTTGGAACACATAATACATCATTAAAATGACCATTATCTACCTAAACTATTCCAGACCCTACAACACTAAGAGATATATCATCAACAACACATATTATCTTAGTATTACATTTATTTAGGACATAAAATATGGATTTATCCTTAGCCATATGATAAGATGTTCCATAATCAATAAGCCACTCATCATAAGAAGAAGTATAAGTTGCATTGAAGGAGAAACCAAAAGCAAAAAGTGCATTTCCATGAGAATAAGAATAAGAAGTAGAATCAATACCGATGTTGTGTTTCTTCATCGTTTCTAATAAATATGTCATCTTCCTAAAACATTGGGACTCATCATGACAATGTTTCCCACAAAAGTTGCAATGTTTGTGCGTCTTCTTACTTTTAGATTTTTCTCCTTTGTCACCATTAGGAGTAAAAGCTGGTTGAGTGGATTTGAGACCCTTGTTTTGCTTGTTTTTGTGGTGAGAATGTTGCTTCTTGGGATTTTTGGATTTATCTTTCTGTTGGGCCACTAAGGCTTTGGTGGAGGTACATGAAATGCTGATCACTCCAAGTTGCACAAGCTTATCTTGCTCTCTAATCAAAGCATCACAAAAGGACTCAAGAGAGGGAGTTTTATAATCATTCCCTAGAGCTTCACTGGTGGCATATAAGGTAGATACAAACATTGAATATGCACTACCAAGGTTAGAAAGAGTAATATATATGCAACACTCTTCTTCCATTTTTATGTTATATTTTTCACATAAAAGTCTAAGTGTTTTGAACTTAGATAAATAGTCTTCAATACAAGAAAAATCATTCAGAATTAAAGTCATTATCTGATTTTCTATCTAGTGGGCTCGAATAATACTGTGTTTACCAAACACAGATTCAATATTTTTCTAAGCTTCATCAGGGTCATCAATTCCTTGAAGGTGAAACTTTAAATCAGGAGATATGGAAATTCCAATTAGTCCACGTGATTCATCATTCTTATTTTCCCATTCGATTTTGTTTTCATCATCAGTAGGTTCTAGTTCTTATCCCAAGGTAATTTGGTATAGTCATTTACTTCTTAATAAATCCTGCATATGAGATTTCCATTGGAAGTAGTTGGTGTTGGTAAGAAAAAAATCACTGGAATAATCCATATTAAATATGTGGAAAATATGGATTTAAAAACTAAAACTGATGGTCTAGATGGAAAGATCTTGAAAAATTAGGTTGTTTAAAAAAAAAACGACACTGAAAATGGACTTCGGATGTGAAAGTTATGCCATTTTGAAAAAAATGCATAAACGGTAACCAAAGAGCCACGTAGCAAGTAGAAGTTGGTCCACATGGTAACCCTCCCTATAACTTACTTTTACAAATAAGTTTCTTATGAAGTGACCCACTTTTATAGAATAAACATCGATTACTTTTACAATGAAGTTACTTTATAAAGGAAAGTTGCATTCAAAATAAATAACTTTAAAACAAAATATTAAAGCTACTTATAGTGATTCACTTTTATAATTGAAGTGAAATACACTTTATAATGGATGCATGAATTTTTTCAAATAAAGTAACAAAAAAGAGATTTGAACTCAAGACCGTTTACTTAATAAAGCAATTTTTAACCAAGTGAGCTAGTGCAAAACATATTGTATTGTTCTGAAGAAGGATTGGGGTTGTTGTTGTTGTTGTTGTTGAAGATGGATTTGAAGAGCATGCTCATAAAAAAATCTTTTCACACAAGAAATAATTTTCTCTTCTCGATGACAAGATGGGTTAGATCTCGGTTAGCTTACCCAGAAAATGCAAATTTCCCTCTATTTCTAATTTACCGAGATCACATAGAGCATGGGGAAAAGAGCATAAGCAGATCCAAAATAGTAGAAACCCAAAAATAAAAAATAGAAAACCAAAATAAAATTGAAATAATAACTCTGCAAAAATTTAAAAGGGTGTATTTAGGCTTTATACCTCCGGGTCTAATTGAAATGGCCGTATTTTGGGAAAATAGAAACCTTTTCGAATGGAACAAACAACGTTCCTGACTGAAATGAGTGCTCAAGACGCAATGAGATAGTCTTCTCAGCCCATAAATGTACATAAATGGTATAAACCCAAGATGAGGAAACGCAACTTCACAATCTCAATCTACAACGAGAGCGAGTCTTCATATGCACTCTGATACCATGCTCGACAACACATGTATTTCAATAGAGGATGAACACCTTCAATAACCACTCACACAAGCACATCAAAGATCAACACACAAATGTTTTCACGTGGTAAAACCCCTCTGGGGGAACATCCACAACCCCAACCAACGTGGCCACTTGGAGCAATTTATTAATGCAAAATAAATTTACAGAGAGATTTTACAAGAGAATTTATCACAATCGATCATCGGAAAATGAGCCTCCATTCTCTTTAAATAGAGATCATGAACCAATCAGGTGTTAATCCACAAATCAATGTAGTTGTTAAGATTGAGGAGAATATGAACTGTCAGATCACTCTATGCCAGTAACATATCGTGACTATCATATTTCTTAACTACAAATGCATACTAAAGATTTTTTTTTTTTACCTAATGACAAAATAGACCAAGTTGATCTTAACTAATTCGTAAGTGTCTAAATATCCTAACAATTTTGGGAGATACAAGTGTCTTGATGATGTGACATCATTGCATTGTTTATATATATATATATATATATTATGATGCTAAAATGTGTGTGACATTTAATAAAATATGGAGAAACGAGAGAATGTTGAAAATAAAAGAAATAAATACATATAGGGGCTGACCTATTAATTATTATCTATTATTATTTATCCTTATTACTAATAAAATTGTCATATATTAACTAAAGTTATTTAACTTTAGTAACAAAAGGTAGTTGAACCACTTGAACTACTTTTTGAAGAATAAAAGGAAGAAAGAAAGGACAAAAAAGGAAATGATAAAATAGAGAGAGATATTTTAGATAAGGTTTTCTCTTGCTTCAAGTGATTTGTAAATTGTCATGGATATTCCATTGGAATAGTTTGTCACAACAAATCTAATAAAATACTGAAATCTTTACTATTAAGGTTAATTTCCTTTAGATCTCCAGAATATTTGGTTACTGATAAAAAAGATAAAACATAGAAAAATAGATAACAGTAAAATACATTCACACCATCCACAAATAAACAAAAGATATGACTTGAGAAACCCAATACGAGAGAAAACCCATCTAGAAGGTGAGGCTACCCTGCTCTCTTTTCTCTGGTAAAGAAATGATGCAAGTACAAAGAAAGAGACACTCTCTATGGAGTTGTCTTTGACCTGTTGTCTATATGTGTGCTACATAATATCTCCTTCTTTGTTATGCTCAGACAATACCACTCTAAGATGTTTTTCTCAGCTATGGAACAAGATACAATGCAAAATAATGGAACCCCCTCTCCTGTTAGTGGCCCAGTTTTTAACATAACACGATAGCCATCTAGGGATAGGTTTTTGAATTCCTCAACCTTTGTAATGATCCAAATGCTTAAATTATCATAATAGAATAGAAGTACACACCATGTATAGAATTTGAGCTTGGAGGACAACTCCAAGATAGATAACTTACACAATAACTCCCTAAATAATAGGGGATCCCTCTCCAAATAAACACATACCTTCTTACATCACAATTCACATCTCCCCAATAATGAATACAAGATCTCTTATACACACACACACACGCACACACACTTACACATGAGGCCCCTTTACTACTAGGTCGACCCTATTACATATATATTTACAAATTACATGTACATTTAGGCCCATATATGCCCCCCCGTGAGGTCATATACATTTAACCATATATATTGATCCAGATGGATTTCGGTGGCCTCCCACCTATTCCAACTAGCTCATTTTGGCATTTTTCCAGTTTGGCAGTTTTTTTCCTAGTTTTTGGGTCCTTGACTTGTGGGGCCATTTTGAGGCCCTAAACAACGTTTTTTAGGGATCACCATAGTCATAAAGATGTTTGATAGATAGTATAAAAATTTGTAGTCCTCAGATAGACCTTTCCAACGGGATATCATGCGCCTAAAATGAAGATCGTATGCAAAAGTTACAACCCCGGAAAGTTGATGTACTAACTTACCCAAACGGGGCCCACATGACTTTTGATGCTTCATCTCCTAGGGTTAGGTTTTTTTGGATGTCTAGGGTTTTTGAAACTCTTGTTTATTGTAAAAAGGCCTTCAGAGCCTCATGCAATCATCTTCTTGTGAATGAGCACAACTGTCACATCTCTTCTAAGAGATAAGCCGTCACCATTCTAGCAAGCTTGTTTCCGCTGCATTTTACAGTTTCAGCTTATTTCCTTATTGAATAGAAACTCATTTTATTATATCTGTTATTTTTTGTTAAGCATCTTTTGATAACAATCTGTATTCATTTCATTCTGCAAATATATTCTGGATCAGTGGTATCAGAGCAGTCTGCTCCTTGTCGTTCTTAATGCATGTCCCCAACAGGTCAAGGTAAAAAGAATTGGGTCTTGAGCTTGTTTTTCTTCAGGACACAATCTCTCGCATGCCCAAACAAACTCTCATGGAAGAAGAAAAGAAAGATGACAATACAAGAGATCCCTTCAAAATGTTGCTCAAGGAAGCCCTCATGCAACAAAGGAACAAGATGATGGAAAGTTTTGCACAAATCCTTCAACGACTACCAACATGCGACGCATCTTCCTCAAATGGAGGTGTTGCCCCCTTCAAGGTACAAATCAACTTCGATATTCCTATATTTGAAGGTCATATAGACACAGATGCGATAAACAAATGGTTGAATCTGCTAGAAGGGTATTTCTCTATCCATAACTTCTCGAATAGAGAAAATATTACTTTTGCGCTCCTCAAAGCCATCCCCCATGTCAAATATTGGTGGGAAACATTTTGTGAGAAAAAAAATATAGAGGAACCCTCATTATTTACAGTCGCATTCACCTAGGATTCCTTCAGCGATTCTCTTAAGGAACAATACTAATTTGTTGGAAGTTATCATGACCTATACACAAAATGGACCACATTGCGGCAAGAAAGAGACCAAGCGGTGTTGGAGTTCACAAATATATTCCATACCTTGCATACCAAGTTGGGTATCAAATATTCTGAGCGACATATGGTGCTCAAGTATCGCGATGGTCTGCATAGATACATCTAGGCCAAAATGGAGTTTCTGGACATCTCATCCTTGGGTGTGACCTATCGATATGTCGTCAAAATCAAGCAGAAGATCAAGCAAAAGACATGACAATTTGGGCCTAGGAACCCCTCACAACAAAAGTCGGGAAAGGGCTGTTGATTTTTTATTTTTGAATAAGCTAGTCTTAAGCATGAAGTTCATTCCATTTTTAGCAATTTAATTAAACAATAAACAATTCGTTGCAACAACCAAGATCACAAGAAGAAACACCATGCACAAGTTCATAAGAGTATCCTGGGAAACCCTTCTCAACAAGGGAAGAAAACCCAACCAATCCTTTGATATATTCTTCAAGAGAAATACCTCCACCACCATAAATAACTAGCACACAAAAGGGTGCTCACAAACCCTAGAAGACTAGTGCCCAAGAGAGGTGCACACATTTCCCAAGAACAAGTGTTTGCTGAAATTTCCAAACTCACACTTGTGATATGATTCCTCAATGGGGAATTTACCTTTATTTATATTATACTGAACCTGTCAACAATAGTTTCTATTAGCACAATAGGGTTGACCTCAATAACTTATAATATAATTAATAATTACCATATTAATTATCGTTTACATTAATTATCTTTCACTTTATGGTGGGGCAAATCTGTACCCTTTACATCACAAATAGGGTTACATGTAAGTCTGACTCTTGTACAATATAGCAAGGGATATCATACACCCACTAGTGCTCAACCACTAATGTCACATCCATCTATTCTCAACCACAGGAATGTCCACATATCTATCTCACTGCATCTCACAGGAGAACCACACTCACTAGTGCTCAACCACCAGGATCACGTTCACCTGTGCTCAGCCACATGCACATCCAAATCAACAAATCTCTTTCTCACTATGTTACATAGTAGAATCATATGGAGTATCACATCATCTCAACTATCTGTACATAGGATGCCAATACATCATTTCATCTCTATTTCAAAATGATACACCCAACTCACGGGCTTCCCCACACAGGGGCACACAACATTCCATATTTGTCTCAGAGAGGAACCACATACCCAGCTCATGGGCTTCACCACCTCACACAGTGGCACAATGTTTCATCTTCGTCTCAGAGAGGAACCACACACCCAACACATGGGCACACCCAACTCATGGGTTTCCTCACCCCACACAGAGGGACACAATGTTCCTTATTCATCTCAGAGAGGAACCACACACCCAACTCATGGACACACCCAACTCATGGGATTTATCTCAATCCGACTCACTCAGTTTGTGTCCTGGAGGATGTCTCACGCAGTTGTAATCATCAACACTCCCTCTCGGCTAGGGAGGCATTCTCCATCATGCCAATTATCGCACAAAAGTACTTGAGATTCGTCTTGGATTTAGTCATCGACACACTCTATCAGCTAGAGAGATATTCTCCACCAAGCCAATTTCTCACGAAAGTACTCAAACATCATCTTGGCAACAGTTTGGTGAAGATATCTACAATCTTCTCATGTGTAGGAAGGTACTTCACGTGTATTTCTTTTCTCTGCACCATGTATATGATATAATAATATTTTATCTTAACGTGTTTTGATCTATCATGAAACACCATATTCTCAAAGATATTCACACAAATCTAGTTATAATAATAGAATCCATCTCATGATTAAATAAATCCATTAGAGGCTTGTGAATCCACACTTCTTCGTGGACTACCACACTCAATGCTATATTCTCTACTTCTGCGGTACTCAAGGCCACAGAGCTTTGTTTCCTTCTGCACCAGGAAACCATGGCAAACCCTAATGTAAAAAAAAAACTGGATGTGCTCTTCCAGTCCACTGTACTTTATGTCCAATCTATATCAGCATATCCCTCCAAACTCAAGTTCACATTGGAGGCATATCTTAGGCCATATCCGATTGTTCCTGGTATATATCTCAATACATGCTTTACTACTATCTGTCTCGAATGATTCATGGATTTACTAAGCACATTTGTTTCATAGCATATATCAGGTCCAGTGTTCACTAGATACATCAATGATCCAATCAGCTATCGGTACACATGTGGATCAATCTCGTCTAATCATCATCATTTATTTTCACCAAATCTACACCATCGGTGTAGATATCGATTTTCATTTTGTCATACTAAACTTCTTTAAAATCCTCACTATACATTTTATTTGACTCAAGAAAATTTCATTGGTCCCCTGTCATACTTCTTGTCACAAGAAGTAGTGCATCATACCCAAATCCTTCATCTCGAAATCATAAGTGAAATCTTTCTTGTATCCAACAATAAATCTTCCAGAATTACTTCAACATGTACACATGAGATTTATCATCCTATATCATGAGTCCTTATGGATTCTTGATGTAAATTTCTTCCTCAATCTCACCATTGAGAAAGGTTGTCTTTACATTCATCTGATGTAGTTTCCAACTCATGGATGATGGTTAGAAGTGTATCGGACTACTGGGTCAAATTTCTCATCGTAGACAACTCCCTCTATTTGTGGGAATCTTCTGGCTACAAATCTCACTTTATATTTCTCAACACTTCCATCAATTGTATGTTCCTCTGCCCCTTGCAGAGTTTGTCGAGTTTAGACAATCCTTTCATGGCCTACTTCAAATTTTTTTGGAATATCAACTGGAGCAACTGGATCAATAATTGTTTCCTTTTGAACTGTTGAAAGGGAGAAGGTAATATCTCTTCCTTCTTCTCATTTTGTTTGACTCCCTCTGAAGTCTGGAGGATGTATTTCTTCATTTACTTGTTTGATATATCTTTTATGTCTTCAGGTTCTCTACTGACTAGCATAATAATCAATCAATAAGGTTTGGGCTCCTGTACCAGGGATAATGGTCCAAGTCATGAGGGCTCCCACACTAGAGATAATACCCTTCACTTATTAAGAATGCAATCAACTATGATCAAACAATTTACCTGGGTCTACAATCATGCTCAATTATGTGTGGTTTAGAGGAAGTAATTCTCATCTCTCTTATCTTCATCCTTTTGAGGTGGGTCTGGATCAATGTGACCTTGGAAGTATATTGTCTTCCTTTCTTCCTAGTTGGAAAATTTCTTGCATAGTGTCCATATTTGTCACATCTGAAGCACTAGATCTCTAAAACATCTCTTCTCTGATTATGACCTGAAGTTGATGGAGTCTTCTCATCCCTGAATGTTTGTCTGAAGTTTCTTTTGAATATTCCTCCTTTCTTTGTATGAAGTGCAAGAGCATGGTTGTCATCAGAGGAGTCTTCCACTCCTCTATTTCTTAGTCTAAGTTCTTCTTGAGTACAGTCTATCCACAGATGATCAAAAGTGGGTAATTTTTCCCTTCCACTCATGCTTTGAAGAAAAGGTTCCCAGTGTTTTCAAATATTGTTGACAGTGGATAAGACAAGTTCTATGTCAGACATGATTTCTCCGATGGCACCTAGTTGATCTTTGATCTCTGATATCTTCATAAAGAAGGAATCAATTGTATCACCTTTTGTCATCTTGGTACTTTGAATATGGCCCTTTAAGGTAAGGGATCTGAGGGTGTTGTCACTCTCAAACATATCCTTCAATGCTTCATACATTTCATAAGTTGTCTTCATATTGGCAATACGATGTAGGAGATGATCTCTTACTGAGTAGATGACTATTTTCCTTGCCTTGACATCTTCTTCCCTTCTTATTTCCTTCTCTTCATCGGTAGATGTCTCTGGTAAAGTATTTTGTATCACACTCAAAATTTCATCTTCTTCAAGGGTGGTCTGAAGCCTTGACTTCTAGGAGCTGAAGTTTCTTGATCCTTCAAGCCTATCTTCCACTAAGTTTATGTTCTTCATATTTTCAAATTTCTTCACAAACTCTCGCCAATTGGACTTAGAGAACATAAAGGCTAGGTTAGAATAGAAACCTTAGGATTTTGGGGGCTTACAACTGCCAAAAATAAGCTTTGAGAGTGTCACAGGAATACTGTTGAGATGAAACTTTCCTTCAATGAGTTGTAGCAACCCTAAAATCAAAATTATGCAGAAAATTGCGGAACCCTAGAAACCCTAGGGCCAAAATTCCAAAATCCTTGAAAATTCACTTTGAGAGTCTCTGGAGGTGCACTAAGGGAGGCCGTACACCCCTATCCAAATTTAATCTCCAACTTCCAAGTGTGAAGTGCTAAAAAGGAAAAACAAGAGAGGGTCGTACGAACTTTGCAGAAACCCTAGAGGGTCATACGAAATTGCAGAAAAAAAGAGGATGGTTGATTTAATGCTTGTGCAATGGGTTCTTTCAAGACCTTTTCTCTGATACCATGTTGGTTTTTCAATAATCTAGGCTTAATGATGAATTTCATTCCATTTTTAGCAATTTACTTAAACCATAAACAATTTGTTGCAGCAACCAAGATCACAAGAAGAAACACCATGCACAAGTACACAAGAAGTATCCTGGGAAACCCTTCTCAACAAGGGAAGGAAACCCAACCAATCATTTGCTATATTATTCAAGAGAAATACCTCCACCAACATAAATAACTATCACACAAAAGGGTGCTCACAAACCCTAGAAGACTAGCGCCCAAGAGAGGTGCGCACTTTTCCCAAGAACAAGTGTTTGCTGAAATTTCCAAACTCACACTTGTGATATGATTCCTCAATGGGGAATTTACATTTGTTTATATTAGACTGAACCTGTCAACATTAGTGTCTATTGGAACAAAAAGGATGACCTCAATAAATTATAATATAATTAATAATTACCATATTAATTATCTTTTACATTAATTGTCTTTCACTTTATGGGGGGGCCAATCAGTACCCTTTACATCACAAATAGGGTTACAAGTAAGTCTAAATCTTGTACAATATAGCAAGGGATCTCATACACCCATTAGTGCTCAACCACTAGGGGAACATCTATCTGTGCTCATCCATAGGAATGTCCACATCTCTATCTCACTGTGTTTCACAGGAGAACCACACTCACTAGTGCTCAACCACTAGGATCAAGTTCACCTGTGCTCAACCATAGGCATGTCCAACTCAACAGATCTCTTTCTTACTGCATTACACAGGAGAATCATATGAAGTATCACATCATCTCAACTCTCTACATAGAGGAGGCCAATACATCGTTTCATCTCTGACTCAGAATGATACACCCAACTCATGGGATTCCCCACACAGGGGCACACAAAATTCCATCTCTACCTCAGAGAGGAACCACATACCCAGCTCATGGGCTTCACCACCTCACACAGGGGAAATTTTCCATCTCTTTCCCAGAGAGGAACCAAACGCCCAACTCATGGGCACACCCAACTCATGGGCTTCCTCACCCCACATAGGGGGCACAACGTTCCTTCTCCATCTCAGAGAGGAAACACACACCCAAATCATGGGATTTCTCTACGACTGACTCACTCAGTATGTGTCCTGGAGGATGTATCACACAACTGTAATCATCAACACTCCCTCTCAGCTAGGAAGGCATTCTCCATCAGACCAAGTCTTGCATGGAAGTACTCAAACTTCGTCTTGGTTGTAGTCATAGACACTCCCTCTCAGCTAGAGAGGTATTCTCCACCAAGCTAGTTTCTCACGGAAGTACTCAAACTTTGTCTTGGCAAGCGGTTTGGTGAAGATATCTGCAATATGCTCATGTGTAGGAAGGTACTGCACGTGTACTTCTTTCCTCTGCACCATGTATATAATATAATAATATTTTATATCAACGTGTTTCGATCTATCATGAAACAACGGATTCTCAAAGAGCTTCACACAACTCTGGTTATAATAATAGAATCCATCTCATGATCAAATAAACCCGTCAGAAACTTGTGAAGCCACATTGTTTTGCGTCCTGCCACACTCAATGCTATATACTCTGCTTCTACAGTACTCAAGGCCACAAAACTTTGTTTCCTGCTCCACCAAGAAACCATGAAAAACCCCATGGTAAAACAACAAATGGATGTGCTCTTTCGGTCCATTGTACTTTTTGTCCAATCTGTATCAACATATCCCTGCAAACTCAAGTTCACATTGGAGGCATATCTCAGGCCATATCCAATTATTCCTAGTATATATCTCAATACGTTCTTTACTACTATCTGTCTCGATTGACTCATGGATTTACTAAGAACATTGTTGCATAGCATATATCAGGTCTGGTGTTCACTAGATACATCAATGATCCAATCATCTGTTGGTACAGATGTGGATCAATCTCGTCTGACTCATCATCATTTATTTTCGTCAAATCTATTACCATCAGTGTAGATATGGATTTGCATTTTGTCATACTGAACTTTTTAAAAATCCTCACTGTATATTTTCCTTGACTTAGGAAACATTTCATTGGTCCCTTGTCATACTTCTTGTCCCAAGAAGTAGTGCATCATACCCAGATCCTTCATCTCGAAATCAGAAGTCAAAGCTTGCTTGTATCCAATAATAAAGATTCTAGACTTTCTTCAACCTGAACACATGAAATTTCTCATCCTATATCATGAGTCCTTCTAGCTACTTGATGTAAACTTCTTCCTCAATATCACCATTGAGAAAGGTTGTATTTATATTCATATAATGTACTTTTCAACTCATGGATGATGGTTGGAAGTGTATTGGACTACTGGGTCAAATGTCTCATCATAGACAACTCTCTCTGTTTGTGGGAATATTCTGGATACAAATCTCTCTTTATATTTCTCAACACTTCCATCAGTTGTATGTTCCTATGCCCCTTGCAGAGTTTGTCAAGTTTAGACAGGCCTCTCATGTCCTACTAAAAAGTTTCTGGGAATATGAATATGAACTGGAGCAACTGGATCAATAATTGTTTCCTTTTGAAGTGCTGAAATGGAGAAGGTAATATGTCTTCATTCTTCTCATTTTGTTTGACTTCCTCTAAATCAATTAAATCCCTCTGAATTCTGAAGGATGGATGTCTTATTTTACTTCATTTCTAGATTTTTTATGTCTTTAGGTGTTCTACTAACTAGCATAATAATAAATCAATAAGGTTTGGGCTCCTGTACCAGGGATAATTTTCCAAGTCATGAGGGATCCCACATTAGAGATAATACCCTTCACTTATTAAGAATGCAATCAACTATGATCAAACAATTTACTTGGGTCTGAAGTCATGCTCAATTATGTATTTGGTTTAGAGGAAGTAATTCTCATCTCTCTTATCTTCATCCTTTTGAGGTGGGTCTGGATCAATGCCATCAGTGGAAGCATATTGGCTTCCTTTCTTCTTGGTTGGACAATTTCTTGCATAGTGTCCATATTTGTCACATCTGAATCACTGGATCTCTGAAAAATATCTTCTTTGATTATGAACTGAAGCTGATGGAGTCTTCTCATCTCTGAATTTTTGTCTAAAGTTTCTTTTGAATCTTCCTCCTTTCTTTGTATGAAGTGAAAGAACTTGGTTTTCATTAGGGGAGTCTTCCACTCTTCTAGTTTTAAGTCTAAGTTCTTCTTGAGTATAGTCTGTCCACAAACGATCAAAAGTGGATACTTTTTCCCTTCCACTGATTCTTTGAAGAAAAGGTTCCCAATGTTTTGGAAGATTGTTGAGAGTGGATAAGACAAGTTCTCTGTTAGACATGATTTCTCCAATGACACCTAGCTAATCTTTGATCTCTGATATATTCATAAAGAAGGTAACAACTGTATGACCTTTTGTCATCTTGGTACTTTGAAGCTGGCCCTTTAAGGTAAGGGCTCTGAGGGTGTTTTCACTCTCAAACATGTCCTTCAATGCTTCATACATTTCATAAGTTGTCTTCATATTGGAAATATGAGGTAGGAGATGATCTCTTACTGAGTAGATGATTATTTTCCTTGCCTTGACATCTTATTCCCTTCTTATTTCCTTCTCTTCATCGGTATCTGTCTCTGGTAAAGTATTTTGTATCACACTCAAAATTTCATCTTCTTCAAGGGTGATATGAATCCTTGACTTCCAGGAGCTGAAGTTGTTTGATCCATCAAGCCTATCTTCCACTAAGGTAATGTTCTTCATATTTTCATATTTCTTCACAAACTCTCGCCAACTGGACTTAGAGAACCTAATGGCTAGGTTATACTAGAAAACTTAGGTTTTGTTGGGCTTATGAATGCAAAAAATAATATTTGAGAGTGTCAAGGGAATACTGTTGAGCTGAAATGTTCCTTCAATGAGTTGCAGGAACCCTAAAATCTAAATTCTGCAAAAAATTGCGAAACCCTAGAAACTCTAGGGCCAAAAATAAAAAATTCTCTAAAATTCACTTTGAGAGTCTCTGGAGGTGCACCGAGGGAGGCTGTACACCCCTATCCAAATTTCATCCCCAACGTCCAAGTGTGAAGTGATGAAAAGAACAAACAAGAGAGGGCCATACAGATTTTGCAGAAACCCTAGAGGGTCGTACAAAATTGCAGAAAAAAAGAGGATGGTTGATTTAATCCTTGTGAAATGGGTTCTTTCAAGACCTATGCTATGATACCATGTTGATTTTTCAACAATCTAGGCTTAAGCATGAAGTTCATTCCATTTTTATCAATTTACTTAAACCATAAACAATTTGTTGCAGCAACCAAGATCATAAGAAGAAACACCATGCACAAGTACACAAGAAGTATCCTAGGAAACCATTCTCAACAAGGGAATAAAACCCAGCCAATTCTTTGCTATATTCTTCAAGAGAAATACCTCTACCACCATAAATAACTAGCACAAAAAAGGCAAAACATAGAATACTAGTGCCCAAGAGAGGTGTGCACTTTTCCCAAGAACAAGTGTTTGCTGAAATTTCCAAACTCACACTTGTGATATGATTCCTCAATGGGGAATTTACCTTTATTTATATTACACTGAACCTGTCAACAATAGTGTCTATTGGCACAATAGGGAAAACCTTAATAACTTATAATATAATTAATAATTACCATATTAATTATCTTTTACATTAATTATCTTTCACTTTATGGTGGGGCCGACCTGTACCCTTTACATCAAACATAGGGTTACATGTAACTCTGACTCTTGTACAATATAACAAGGGATATCATACACCCACTAGTGCTCAACCACTAGGGGATCATCCATCTGTGCTCAACCATAGGTATGTCCACATCTCTATCTCACTGCGTCTCATAGGAGAACCACACTCACTAGTGATCAACCACTAGGATCACGTTCACTTATGCTCAACCATAGGCACGTCCAACTCAGTAGATCTCTTTCTCATTGTGTTACATAGGAGAATCATCTAGAGTATCACATAATATCAAATATCTGCACAGAGGAGGCCAATACATCATTTCATCTCTATCTTAGAATGATACACCCAATGTTGGATCATGTTGTCATTGATGCCAATGGTTTGTCATTGATGCCAATGGTTTGATTACTTGGGAGATTGTTGGATCATATGTCATTGATGTAAATGGTTTGGTTTGATTGATGTCATTGGTTGATGCCAAGTAATTG
>ML827262.1:36407-46556 GCA_009831015.1 Picea engelmannii | reverse complement strand
ATTAGTTACAGATGGAGGACCTCCTTTCACTTCTCATGGTTTCAAAGCCACCCTTCAAAAATATCATATTCAGCATAGAATGACTACAACATACCACCCCCAAGCCAATGGATAGGTGGAAAGCACAAACAAAGTAATAGAAGACATTCTTACAAAAACAGTGAAGGGAAACAGAAAGGATTGGTCCTACAGGCTTCCTGAAGCATTATGGGCCTACAGAACTACATGGAGAAATACTACAAGATTCTCTCCCTATGAATTAGTCTATGAAAAGAGTGTTGTCTTTCCTATGGAATTTGAAATCAAAACCTTAAGGACTGCTTTAGCTGTCAACCTTGATTTGACCAATGCACAAATAGCCAGGTTGCAACAACTTAATGAATTGGATGAGAAAAGACTAGATGCCATTCATCAGACAATTATGATTCAACAACAAAGATCAAAATGGCATGATAAAACTATCAAGAATAAGCAGTTCCAAAAAGGTAATTGGGCCCTATTGTATGACTCTCGGTTCAAAGAATTTCAAGGGAAACTGCGTACAAGATGGCTTGGACCCTACGAAGTAGACACTGTTTTCCCCAATGGAACAGTAAGGCTCCTCACAATCGATGACTCCAAAACATCGTTACTTGTAAATGGTCATCGGCTCCATCTGTGCCAACGCCCTATTTCCAAAGAAGATTTTAAGGCCACATGTGTGGCAGACCCTCATTACCTCTTTTTAGAGGGGGCTTCTACCCCTCATTGCAATTAATTCTTTTTAAGTTAATTTCTTTAGTATTAGATTAGATTTTATTTACTAATAATCCCTGTCAAGAAATACCATGTTACAATCAATTTTTGTAGATTACTGATCAAAGAACAGGCCACTAGGAAAGGAAGATCCTACTTCACGAAGAGGCAAGCTTTTCCATTGCTGAAACACCACTGTCAGCAACCCCACACCATCACTGTCAGCAACCTTTCACCATTCTCCCCATTGCTGAAACACCACTGTTCAACGACTTTCTGACTTCCTTCATTGCTGAAACACCACTGTTCAACGATTTTTGACTTTCCCCGTTGCTGAAACACCACTGTCAGCAACCCCACACCATTTTCACCTATCACTGTTCAACAACCTTTCACCATTTTCCCATTGCCACGGTTCAACAATTCTTCACATTTCCCATTGACGAAACAACATCGTCCAACAATTGTTTCGCCCTTTCTTTTCTATTGCTGAAACACCATTGTTAGCAACTTTCCATTGCCAAAACACTACAGTCCAACAATTCTTCACAGTTTCCATTGACGAAACAACACCGTCCAGCAATTGTTTCACCCTTTCTTTTCTGTTGCTGAAACACCATTGTCAGCAACTTTTCGCCCTTTCTTTTCTGTTGCTGAAACACCAACTTTCCAACATTATCTATCAGCAAGATTTTGTGCTCTCATACTACATTTTGTCCTTCCAGTCAATAAATCCTTGATACAGTTCATATAACAAATCAAAAGTCTCCACCACGACCATTGAAGAACTATCGTGGACAGGCATTATATTTTGTTTGCAGCACGAATCAGAAGGTAAAGGCGAGGTATGTAAATTTTATGTAATACAGTTAAGCTATAGTTAATGAGAAGATTCCAAATCATTGTGACCACTCGAGTGAAATCATTATTAGCTGCACTTGACGGGGGGGGAGGACATATCAAACTTGTATACCATCATTTCACACGAATTCACCACCGCCATTCCTATTTACCATCCGTTCGTTTGTTTCACCACCATTTGCATGCCTCCACTCGAAAAACTTACTCTGCACAGAAGTTGTTACTCAACTCTTTGACGGTGTATTTTACTAAGCTGTTAGCTATGGGAGGGTCTGTTATACGGTACGAACCCGCCACGAAAGCCCTGTTAGAACTGTATCCAGAAGCCTATCAAATTTTTCTGCGGGCAGGATGGCTCAGTTATTTTCAGAGACTCCGGGGGTTTGATCAACAACAGGTTCTGCAATTTGCCCAAAATCTCCAGGGAGATCATTCCATTGTTCAAGGGGTTTGAATACCAGTTATAGAAGAGGATATAGTGTAAGTTTTGGGTCTCCCTACCAATGGCACTCGCTTGTTCAGCCGCAAACATATCATCCTGAATGCCCAGCGGGATTTCCTCTCGCCAAAGGAACAAATTGAATTTAAAGGCTAGGGTGTCCGACTTAGCTCGTTGCCGCCCCCATGGCCGAAAGTTGAAAAAATCGTCAAACACTACCTTACCTGCGAAGACCGATACCAGGTAGTCTACCAGCATGATTTTCTCCTGTTGGCTCATTTACGACATAATAGATTGGTGAACATTCCTTATTATATGCTCGGTTGTCTCAAAAATATGTCGCACTACTGTAAATAGACTAAAGATCCTGCCCTTTCACTCACCCATCACCATCTCGTTCAATTTCTTATCCAAAAGAGTTTTTCCCAACAAAACCTTCCACTAAACAACCCACCTATAGACCCCCAAGAAGCCGCTGAAATTCCTAAAAATCTTCAGGAACAGCAACCACAAAACCCTCTAGACTCTCCAAAAATACCTAACAGTCTGCCTACAGAACCAATCAGTCCAATTAACCCCCCTACCATACCAAGCCCACCCCACACTTTACCAGAATCATCCACTCCTGCCCTTCATATTCTTAGCGATGATTCTGAGCCAGACAATTCTCCCTGCCCCATCATTGAGGAAAAACCCCCATGAAAACGGAAGCAAATTTCTTTCTTTCCACCCTTTTTACAAAGAAAACGAACAAGGGCCTCAAGAAGGGCACCCACTACTACCACCGCCATAGACCCCAAACCCATCCGACTAATACCCCGTACACCTCCAACCTACCAAATGCCAGAATCTTTGCCTATTCCACCCACGGGCACTGAAACACAAGAACCAGATGCCCAGGGTGTTGCGACATCATTTGTTTCAAATCAAGTAGCTGAAACACAAGAACCAGCTACCCATTCAGTAGCTGAAACACAAGAACCAGCTACCCATTCAGTAGTTGAAACACAAGAACCAGCTACCCATTCAGTAGCTAAAACACAAGAACCAACTACTCATTCAGTGGCTGAAACACAAGAACCAGCCATAGCTGCCACACAAGAACCAGCTACAGCTGAAACACAAGAACCAGCTGCTGATATTGACACTGAGATACAGGAATCATAGGTCCAGGGTGCCGCAACACTACTTTCCTTACATCAACAAGCTGAAACACAAGAAGCACATGTTGATCCTGTAGCTGCTCCACAAGAACCAGCTAGTGCGGCTGTGACTGCTACACAAGAACCAATCACTCCTCAACCAGAACCAACAATGGCCTCTGTTTTACAAGAAAATGACTTCCTAAAGTCTGAACTGGAATCCTGCAAGCAAGAGCTAGCCATGGCAAAGGAAGCCTATGAAAAGGAACTTAATTTGTACACCCTAGCTCGCACAACGACCATGTCAGAAGGAACTACAACAGAGAATCTGTGTAGAGAATATATGTGCTGTCAATGTGGGGACATCTACTACCAAGCAGGCTACAAAGTAATTCAAATCCCTATACAAGGAGCTCCTCCTGCTCCTTTAACTTTTGTAGTCAAATAAGAAAAACCTGCTGTTACACAAGAACCAGCAGGATCCTCCAAAATAAAGATTGAAACCTGGCCTGCAACAAATGTCAAATCCGAAACCCCTGCTTTTGTTAATAAAGTTGTAAAAACATTGCCCATTGAAGAATTTGCCCCTCCCAGCCAGATCAATATCCACACCTTTGTGGAACAAGCCACTCAGACCCTACCTCAGCCTACCACTTGCAACGCTGAAACACAAACTCAGACCCTACTTCAGCCTATTACTTGCAACGCTGAAACACAAACTCAGTTATGGGATGAGCAGGCAATAATACAAAAATGGAAAAAAGAGTATACTGCTACACAGGCCAAAAGCCTACAAGAGCACATACAAATCTGGATAAATCATACCTACTCAAATTGGGAAGCTTTGGAGCAGACACGCCAGGAAGCTTGTGCCCTTAAGAAACAAAACAAAGAGTTAAAAGGCAGATTGGCCCTGATATTTGATTTGGCACAAAAGCTACTGGCTGCAAGGAAACCATCCTGCAATTACTCCTTGTTCCTCATGGAATGACTTACATGGTTTCAGATCAAATCAATCACAGAAGGCAGACCCCATGTAGTGCTACATCCAGCAGATTTTGTCAAAACCTTTGCAGAAGCCTCTGCTATGGATCAACACCTCCTCTGTGGGGCATATTTTCATAATGAGGCCATCCCTGAGAATAGGCAGCTCAACCTTAATCCTCTTTTCGGTGACATCCAGATACGGGCATTCACCTCCTTTATCCACAATCAGATTGTATGGCAGGATGACTTCCTGGCTGCCAAGCACAATGAGGATAACTGCCTTCTCTGGATAAGGCCAGAACCACAAAATGCAGCCACCTTTGTTACAGAATACTATCAGTTTTTAAAGAAACCAGGGATGACTGAACACGTTCAACAACTACAATCAACAGTGCTTCAGGATTGTCAACACTTCATCAGATCCATAGAGATAGCTGCCCTCCAGGAAAACAACTTGTTTTGGTAGCAATCTACTGAGAAAAGACAGGAACACAATCCTTTTAGCCCTACTAATCTCGAGATAGAAATCTCCAGGGTACCTAACTACATCCAGTGTGTTCAACAATGTGCTGAAAGATGGATAGGGTACTGGTTTTATTTTCCTATCCTCTGGTTGCTAGTAGAGAGATATCAAATCCATTATAATTTTCCTAAGAAGACAGAAACAACAGCTTGGCAAAGGTTACAACGTGTCCAAGGGTTCATAGCGCCAACAGACAACACCTCCCACAGCTACTACTTGAGTAACTTGCACGCTCAGAGTCGGTATTCAGACTCTGATTCAGAGTGAAGTTGCCTGAGGACATGCAACATTTTAAGTTGGGGGGGATGTTAGGACCACACAATGTACCTTTTTGCCCATACTTTTTCCACCATTACACTCTTGTTTCACTCACATTTAGACTCATATTATCACTTTACCCTATCTTTCCAAAGGTATACAACGTCTCTTCTCTTTACTATATGTTTAATTTGTTTTGCATATAATTTTACATCACTCTCATACTTAACCATTGATTAGAAATGTATAAGTGTTGAAACAGTTCAAACTGCAGATTAGCATTTGAGGCATGTTGCTAAAACAACAACTCACAGAAGCTGTTACACAGTCCATGGTCGACGATGTTGAAACACAGAAGTTGTTACACAGTCCATGGTCGACGATGCTGAAACACAGAAGCTGTTACACAGTCCATGGTCGACGATGCTGAAACACAGAAGTTGTTACACAGTCCATGGTCGACGATGCTGAAACACAGAGGAAGATGTTACACAGTCCATGGTCAACGATGTTGAAACACAGAGGAAGCTGTTACACAGTCCATGGTCAACGATGCTGAAACACAGAGGAAGCCGTTACACAGTCCGTGGTCAACAAAAACTCACACAAATTGACTACAACAGCTGCACCATGAACCAAGCATCAACCATCGCTGTTGCCTGAGAAGTGTTGAAACAGTCAGAACACAAATCCTGTGGCTGAAACAGTCCGCGATTTGCGATGCCGAAACAACATACAACAGCAGTAACAAGAAACAAATAAGCTGTTACTCCAACCGCAACAACAACACCTCACTCAGCACTCGTAATAGCATTCCGCTACGGGAGACTAGGATATCCTATTCCAGTTTAGAAAGTTGATCTAACTAAGAATAGGACTCAGATATACACCTGTAATTTGTTGATCAATTGTATCGAAGGGATTCTCCTTTTTAAATAAGAGGAAATCACCATTCGAGGGGATCTTCAGTTTTTGTACTAAGAAGGGTTTATAGAGAAGGATGTACTTCATTTCAGATTGTAATATGATATATTGATAGATGAATAAAAGACTGTTCTGATCATTTCTCTCTAGCCTTTTCGTTTCAAGGGAATCTTGTGAGAGGGGAGGGCCCACCTTCTTCACAAGATTCTCCCGTTAGTTTTATAGTGTGTTGGTGTGATCTATGTTTATGCCTTGATTAATTTCTTTTTTGTTGAAACACTACTTTATTGAATTCTACTTTGTTGAAACACTACTTTACTGAACTTTGTCTTGCTGAAAACTCTGCTTTACTGAACGTTACATTGTTTTCCTGTGATTCATGCTTGGGTAACTGTTAATCATTTAGTTAGCAATCCTGTGTGATGAATTTATGAAAGCTTGTTAATCAGAGACTGGTGCTGAAGGTTCCCGCTTGGGAATTAGGGTCCTGTCCTCTATTAGAGATAGTTAACCTTCAATTATTTTCATGAAAGTGTGCTAATCAGAAACAAGGTGTTGAAGTTTCCTACTTGGGAAATAGGGTCCTGTTCTCTGTTAGGAATAGTTAGCCTTCAATGCATTAATGAGTTCATGAAAGTGTGCTAATCAGAAACAAGGTGCTGAAGTTTCCTACTTGGGAAATAGGGTCCTGTTCTCTGTTAGGAGATAGATAGCCTTCAGTGTGCATGTCAATTATTTCAGTTAAGCAATGAGTTCATGAAGTATGATGATCGGAAACAGGTGTTGAAGATTCTTTCTTTGGGAATAGGGTCCTGTTCTCTGGTTACAGAATAGTTGGTCTTTCCTGTTGCAGTATCTTGTTGTTATTTTAATGTAATCCAGGATTCTTCAATTAATCATTTCTTTAAGATTTGAGCTCTGCAATAGGTAGATTACTTTCCTGTAATTCAAGTTAGAACTTTAGTTTGTTCAAGGCATGTGTGATTAATATAGTTTTTACTACAACTCTAGGTTTCTTTTGAGATTGAGCATATATAGTGCGTGGTTACCTTTGAAATAAATAGACTTCCCTGGGTTGACAATTTATGTAGCACTTGATTGTTTAGATTAAGTAAGCAATTATAGTGACCAACACTGGAGAAATTGGATCAATAATTGTTTCCTTTTGAACTGCTTAAATGGAGAAGGTAATATCTCTTCCTTCTTAATATTTTGTTTGACTCCCTCTGAATCAAGTAACTCCCTCTAAAGTCTGAAGGATGGATGTCTTCTTTTTCTTGTTTGCTAGATATTTTATATCTTTAGGTTCTCTACTGACTAGCATAATAATCAATCAATAAAGTTTGGACTCTGAGTTAGAACCAGAAAGGGGGAGACATATCATTGATGCAGGACCCAATGCTATTGTTTCTACTACCAAGTTGCAGACCGGTGAACCATATGATCCAGAGGAAGGCGAACACATTTTTCATTCACAGATGTGTGGTGAAGGGTACACCGCTGCACTTCATTGTTGATAGCGGTAACTAGAATAACCTCATCTCAGCAGAGGTTGTCAAGCGACTTGCCCTGCCAACAATGTCGCACACGCAACCCTATACCATCGGATGGCTCCGCCAAGAAAGCGACATCCACGTCAGCCAACAATGTCGTCTGTCATACATAATCAAGCCCTTCAAAGACAAGGTATTGTGTGATGTTTCCCCTCTCTAAGTTTGTAATGTTGTTTTGGGCCAACCATATTTATGGAAAAATTATGTTGTATATGAGTCTAGGCCTTGCAGTGTTATTATTACTTTGAACAAGAAATTGTACAGGATACCCGAGGCAGTCCCACCCAGTGTTATTTCCTTGATCTCTGCCAAGCAATGAAGAAAGGTCATCTCTCAGACAGGGAAGTTTGTCTTCTTTGTGATTCGCTCTCAGAATGAGCGAAATATCACAACCACATCCAGGGTCTCCATTGCCAACCTCTACACACAGCAGAAGCAAGTGGATAAGGTCATGGAAGAATACTTAGATATATTCTCCTCACCTGTCAGGGCACCTATACACTATCAGGTCAAGCACCCCATTGATCTGACCCTCGACGCATCGCTCCCTAATGGGCTAGTATACTGCCGCTCTCTGTTAGAGAATGAGGAGATTAAGCGACAGATCCATGAACTCCTCCACAAGGGGCACATCTATCCCATATCATCACCTTGCGGGATCCCAATCGTATTGGTACAGAAGAAATATGGAAAATGGCGAATCTGCATTGATTATCGAGCCTTGAATAAAATCACAGTAAGAAACCGGTACCCAATTCCCCGAATCGACAACCTCCTTGATCATCTCACGGGGGCCAAATACTTCAGTCAGATTGGTATGAAGTCTGGCTACCACCAGGTCCAGATAGAATAGATAGATGTATGGAATATTTCCTTCAAGTCAAAGGAAGGTATTTTTGAATGGTTGGTCATGCCCTTTGGTTTGACAAATTCTCCAACCACTTTAATGAGGATGATGAACGATATCCTGTGACCATTCACCAATAATGTTTTAGTGGTGTATCTGGAATACATCCTCATTTACAAGAAGACTTGGGAAGAACACTTGCATCATATTCAATAAGTTTTGCACACCCTACGACAACACGATCTCTACGCCAACTTGGAAAAATTCTCCTTTACCATGGACAAGGTTCATTACCTGGGTTAGATCGTTGATCAGCATAGTGTACATGTGGATCGAACAAAAATCCAAGCTATCCTTGACTGGCCAGCCCCAACCACACTCACTGAGCTTCAGAGCTTCTTGGGCCTTGCCAATTTCTACCGTAGGTTCATGTTGGTATTCTCCCATATTGCATGGGCCCTAATCCAAGTAACTAGGGGTGGTGGTAAGGAGAAATTTGTGTGGGACGGTCCCAACAACAAGCATTCGATGATTTGAAGCAAAGCTTGTGCTCATCCCCATTACTTTAACTACCGGACCTGCAACATCCCTTTGGGATCGAGACAGATGCTTCAGACTATGTTGTTGGTGATGTTCTCACTCATCATGAACACCCCGTTGTAAGTTTTAAACCTGCGAAGTAAAGCAATACATATAAATTCTTAAGAAAGACATAAATTAATCAATGGATCATACACAGAATACACAGAGATTTTATACCAGAAACCCTCAACAGGGAAAACCTTTCTTATATTCATTATATTGAATTTCACCATTCACCATACAATATATACAATGTTTTTAGGTATTCTGTAGATACCAAAACCCTAATCCCTTAATCCGGGATTAATTTACAAATCCGCTAAAAATAGCAAACACCGGCCAAAAAAAAAATTTGGGGCGCTGCCCCAAACGTTGCGTGTAACCAAGGGGGGCATACCTGGGACCCCCCTAGGAAAGCACCCAATGCACATGACATAGCTCTAATGGTAAGTATCGTTAGATGTAGTTGTCGTATCTAACACACCCACACACACACATGCAAAGAATATAACACATATACCCAACATTCTCCCACTTGTTGTTTTCTTTGCATCCAGGGGTCCAGGGGATTATATAGTCAACAATCCAAGGAAACAATGTCGATTTTTTCTCTACACCAGGAGAACTTTTCTGTGCTCACAGACTTTGTCAATGATTCTACAAAATTCTTCAAAGTGTCAACCTTTTCCAGCAACACCTTCTTTTCCTCAACCATGTCTCTCACAAAGTGATACTAAACATCAATATGCTTTGTATTTGAATGATAAGCTGGGTTCTTTGCCAGGAATATTGCACTCTGACTGTCACAGTCTAATCTCACTGCTTGTTGTACCAACCCAATACCTGAACACAATCTTTGTAACCATACTGCTTCCTTGCTTGCATGAGTGGCTACCATGTATTCAGCTTCTGTAGTTGAGAGTGCCACTACAACCTGTCTTTTGCTCATCCAACTGATTGCTCCTCCAAATAGGTTAAACACATACCCACTTGTAGATCTTCTTCGATCTAGATCTCCATCCCAGTCTGCATCAACAAAGCCATGTATGTCCAACACTCTGTCTAGTCTCGATCTTCCTTGGTAGCACAATCCATAACCGGTGGTGCCACGAAGATACCTGAAGACCCTCTTTATTGTTGTCCAATGCTCCTTCCCTGGTTTTGACATATACCTGCTCAAAACTCCCACTGCATGTGCAATGTTCGGTCTAGTACAAACCATTGCATACATCAAACTGCCAACTACACTGGCATATGGAACATGGGACATGTCCTCTTCTTCTTCCTGTGTCTTGGGA
>ML827262.1:18578-33912 GCA_009831015.1 Picea engelmannii | reverse complement strand
TCAATGTAGATTGAGTGGTACTACCTATTTCTACAACCAGATTATCCCAAGAGTCTGGCAAAGAACATAACAAAGTAATACACTTATCTTCTTTTGCAATCGTAATATTAACAGATCCAAGTTGACTTACCATATTATTAAAGGCATTTAGATGTTCTATCACAGAATCTCCATCCAAGTTGACTTACCATATTATTAAAGGCATTTAGATGTTCTATCACAGAATCTCCATCTTCCATCCTAAGATGATATAGCTTCTTTTGAAGAAACAACTTGTTTACCAAGGAATTTGATTGATACAAATTCCCTAACTTATCCCATAGTTCCTTGGTTGTAGATTCTCCTGAGACATTCAACAACACCGAATCTGCTAGGCAGAGTCGAATAGTACTCCTTGCTCTTCTGTCCAACTTGTCCCAATCTTCCTTCGACATACCAGCAACTGTTGTACTAGTAGTTTGTGTACTAGTAGGTTGTGTACCAATAGCCTGTGTGCTAGTAGACGGTGTACCAGTAGGCTATGTACCAGGATCCACAACGATCCATTGTTCTTTGTCTACAAGAAGGTCCTCCATCTTGAGCTTCCATAGCTCAAAGTTTTTATCATTGACCTTCTCTATCTCGATTCTAGATGAGCTCGCCATTCCTCTTTCTTTACTCGAATCTCCATTGCAAAAGCTCCCACTAAATCCAGGTTTATCACAAACCCAAGATAAACTTGATCTATCAAGACCAAGCCAAACCCTCAACAACAAAGGCGTCCCTCTGAAGCCAAAAACGAGCTCTAATACCACATGTAAGTTTTAAACCTGCAAAGTAAAGCAATGCATATAGATTCTTAAGCAAGACAGAAATTAATCAATGGCGCATACACATAATACACAGAGATTTTATACCGGAAACCCTCAACCGAGAAAACCTTTATTATATTCATTATATCAAATTTCACCATTCACCATACAATATATACAATACTTTTAGGTATTCCATAGATACCAAAACCCTAATCCCTTAATCCGGGATTAATTTACAAATTCGCTAAAAATAGCAAAAATCGCCCAAAAAAAAATTTCGAGGCGTTGCCCCGAACGCTGCGCGTAACCAAGGGGGGCATACCTGCCCCCCATGGGACCCCCCTAGGAAAGCACCCAATGCACATGGAAGAGCTCCAATGGTAGGGATCATCAGACGTAGTTGTCGTATCTGACGCGCCCACACACACACATGCAAAGAATATAACACATATACCCAACACCCATGGCCTATCATAGTGAGACACTATCATATGTTGTCCATAAGTACCGTACTTACAACAAATAAATGTACTCCATTGTGAAAGCCTACCGCCAGTGGAGACATTACATTCTTGGGAATGAGATAGTCATCCACACTGATCATAAGCCACTGTAGTTCATGCAGACACAAGGAAAATTGCAGAATGACCACCATCAAAAGTGGTCCATGTACTTGCAGCAATTCCACCTCAACATCAAGTATAAAATGGGAAGCACCAATTGTGTCGTTGATTGCCTCAATAGACCACCAGTCATGACACTCACTACGGTGCTAGACTCTTGCAGCCTTGAGACCTCTAGATGGCCCTAAATCTATGAAACAGACCTGGACTTCGCCACCACCTACCAAATGTTGGGCGCAAATGTATTTTTCGCTAATTTCCATCTTCAGGACAAGTTGTTGTGTTGTCTGTGCCATATCTACATTCCATCAAGTGAGCGAGTGAAGATGATCTAGGAATCCCACTACAGTTAGGTGGCATGAAACTTCGACATTGAAAAGAAAGTGGCAATGTTGTAGAAACATTTCTACTGGCTTAAACTTCGACAGGAGGTCAGCAAGTATATCAGGTTCTACACTGCCTGCGCGATTGCCAAATTTACCACTAATAAATTGGGCATGTACACCCCTCTTCCTACTCGTGAAAGGCCATGGGAATCCATCTCAATGGAATACATGTCAGGCCTCTTGTCCACCAAGAGGGGAAATGACTGTGTTTCTGTGGTTGTGGATTTATTTTCTAAGATGGCGATTATGGCCACCTGCAAGAAGAGCATCACAACAGAAGCCACTGCCAAGCTCTTCTTTGAACAAGTCTGGGTACATTTTGGAATCCCACAAACCATTGTCTCAGATTGGGACAACTGATTTCTCAGCACATTCTAGTCAAGCCTCTAGTCACTACTAGACACCAATCTCACCAAATCCATGACCTTCCACCCCTAGACAGATGGCCAAACCGAGGTCGTAAATTGAATGATCGTGCATATCCTGCACATGTATAATTCCAAGCACCCTCACACATGGGATGAGAGTCTCCCCTATGTTTAACATAGCTACAACCGAGCCCTGCATATCTCAATCAACCACAACCCCTTTCAGATGGGGTTGGGATTCCAACCATTGGATCCCATAGATGTTGCACTAACCCTTGCGGTCACCTCAACTGACTCATATCCTACTCCAACTGAAGTTCACAAAGCCACCCAGTTCATTGAGAGGATCCAACACATTTGCCAACAGGTTTAGGATATCCTACAGAAGTCCATTGACAAGTACAAGCAATGCCATGATCAACACCGGGTGCCACATAAGTTTCAGGTGGGAAAAAAAGTTTGGTTGCATTTGCATAAAGAGCACCTTATAGGATCCCATCGGAAGCTTCGCCCACTCCGTTATGGTCCATACACCATCACCAAGGTTGTGGGTGATAATGATTTCGAGCTCAACATTCCTCCTTTCCTTGGCTTGCACCCAGTGTTCAATGTGGATATGCTTCGACCATATTTCACACCATTATTGGATACCACACCGATAGCAGAACAACTGACACTAACAGATCTCAACCCCGACTGCATACAACTTGCATCCAATGATAAGATTGTGGACAAATAGATCAAGGGCACTCACCAAAAAAGGATCCAACTTTATCGAGTTGTCAAAGTAGGACAGCTCCTGCACCAAGGCAAGTGGCTCACCCGAGGCCAAATTCAGTAGAAATTTTTTCATCTGATGGGGGAATTCAATGCAATGTGTTATCACATAAACATGTAAGGGGGTGTTTGGGTGAAAATAATGACAAGAAGCGGGTTGAAAAACCCACTTATACTAAGTTTTGGTGTGAAGTCACGCCATTCTAAAGGGCAGGAAGATCTGGATGACCAGAGTTAGCGCGCCTAGATCTACAATCGAGGTTTAATTATGGACCCCCCCCCCCCCNAATGGGTGGGGGGGGGAGGGTGGTCCGATATGAATGCGCGTAGGTCTGAGCGACTGAGATTGGAGCGCCCATATCTGTGGTTGAGGATTGATTCTGGATCCCCCTTATCGTTTTTCCTTTAATGAGGGGGGGGGTCCGATATGAGTGGTTTTGAATGTGGGCCCCTTCAAGCCTTTTACTGCTTACCTCCCCTATTTACTACCTTCACCTCCTTCTGACATGTGTATTCCACCCAACCTCTCTCCTTCCCCTTGTCACATCTCCCGCTCTTGTTCCTCCTCTCACACCCTCACACTCATTTTCCACTCAGCGCCATCCTGGCCCACCTCATCCCCTCTTTCCCTCTCCTTTCCCGACACTTGTACCCCCCTTGCTCTGCATCACCTCCACCTATGTTGTGTCCCCACTCACCGACCCATCACACTGCGGCCTCCTTGTCACCTCCTCATGACACTTCACCTCATCGACCGATGTCCTAGCCTCAACGTCCCCTCCACCTAGCCACCTTTGTCCAATCTGCTCACATCATCACCTCGTCAGGACCTCATTCACAACTGACTATCGAGTCCCTCTGTGATGGTCCAACTCAGTTCCAGAAGACAGAAAGTGACCCCCTTTTCCTCCAGGTGCCAAGTTTGACTCACGCCAGTTCTGATCCTGAGAAAGTAGTTATTGTAGCAGGTGACGGTGGTTGAAAGTCATCTCCTTCCATAAATAGAAGGTCGAAAAGGGATAAGCGTAGAGGCAGACTGTTAGTCCAACTTGACAAAGATTGCATCTGACAACCAACTTCATGGGCAGTCTTACCATCATATGCATGCACAGCTTGACAGGGAAGCTCATCAACGCAAAGCATTAAACTCATGTTGTGGTCGTGTCTTCACCAGCTGATCCAGTTCCAAGTATATAGAGGCATTTTTGCCATTTTTGTTAGTGTCGATGGTTGAGCTAGGCTCCCACATTCTAAAGTTTTGATGAAGCATTGGTTTTCCCGATTATGTATTGGCATTTGAGACATCTTGTTTAATGAAAGTCAACTTCTTTCCATCTCTCTGTAAACTTTTTATTAAGACACTCGGAATTGGAGGATCCAGTCGAGGGTTGAGATGTTGTAGGATGATGTATGGTTGATCACTGCAATGTTTACACCAGTTTTAGTCAGTTTCTGATGTTACCTTTCCCTCTCAAACTGAATATCTAGGAATTGGAGGATCCAGTCAAGCTGTTACAGCAGTATTGTGATGCTCAGAATTGGAAGATCCATTCTAGCCATCACTGTGTTGTTGTAGCTGTGTCAGTTCAAAATATTTCAGTGTTCTGTTTTACTTCCCCGAGCTGTTGGAAGTCTGGATTCCCATAGCAGTCTCATTCATCTTCTCACCAATTCTTCCATCTGCTCACCTTAAATTCAACTTACTAACAGAAGTTAGATCAAGACCTCACCTACTCATGCATACCTGGCCCAGTTTTCTGAGTTAAAATAATATTCTCCTGGGTCTGCATCCATTCGACCACCCCCATTTATTTTCATGACATATAAAACTGATGGGTATCAGGCTTACTCCTGCTGCAATCTGGGAGTGACTTTTGGTGCTAACATTTCTGGCGTCGTTGTCGGGGATGAAGTTGAATATTTTCCCAAGGATTTAACAACATTGAGTCTCTGATTCTAAAGTTGCATCAAGCATCAGAGCCCTACTAGATTGCTATTGTGCACCTGGTGACTCCATTGTGATGAATCCACTAGGGAGAACCTATTGTTTCAATTGTGGCTTCCAAAGGTAGGCATACGAGGTCTACCCCTCTATTGCCCTTGACAACACCTGAAGCAAATCCAGAGAAGCTTATTAGAAAGGGAAAGGCTCCCAAAGAAGGAGCTTCAGCTGCTGAACCAGGTATTTCTGATAGTTCTCCTTTCCCTCTATTAGAAACTCCGATATCTGATTCTCATTTCCCTATCAGACCTCTTGTTGGATTTTCTTGCTTGTCAAATTTTGGGAGTGTTCCTATTGAGTTTTCTCTTCCTGGTATTGGATTAGAGGGAGAGAGATTTGTCACTCCTATTTCCCCTGACGTTGCAGCCTGGTGTAGACCCAGGAATCCAGAAGATTTTCCTACCCCATGCTTTACAATCACTTCTCCTCTTACTATTCCTACTATTGTGCCAACAAAAACCTCTGTTCCCTCTAGCCTAGTAGCCTTCTCTTCAAATCCTTTGTTGTTTCCTCTTCCTCCTGCAATTAGCTCAGTTCCGACTTCCCCTGTTCGAACTCCTTCTCCTGCTGGTTCTCCTCCACCTAATATCCCTATGACAGGTGCTCATCCCCCTGTAAACAGAATGGATGCCATAGTGGCTGCAAGGTATGCCCCTCTAGTCCTACCTTAGCCAATGAATCCTCTCCCTTCTGGAGATTATTTGAAGTATATTCCTAAGTTCACTAGGGAGGAGGACATAACTGCTAAAGAGAACCCTCCTGCCTTCTACAATTATGCAGACAACTTGAACATTGAAAATGAAGATGTCTGGATGAGAGTCTTTGTCCATAGTCTTGATGGTGAGGTTAGGAAGTCGTTTAGGGGACTGACCCCTGGATCTATTGTTGGGATTGAAGCCCTAGACAATGCCTTCTTGGGATAGCGGGGAGATAATAAATACTTCATGTATTATATGACAGAGTTTGGGTCCTTGAAGAGAAAGAAAGGAGAGTCCGTCTCTGAATTCTCCAAAAGATTCAATAAGATGTACAATAAGATCCTTGTTGAAATAAAAACATCAGAAGCCTCTGCCAAAATCACTTATGCTAGTGCATTTGACCCTGATTTGTGCCTCCTTCTCAGAGAAAGAAGAGATACTTCCTTGGCTAACATGAAAGATGCGACCCTGGAAGTAGAATCTAATGTGTTGGCAGTTAATAAGCTCAGAGGAAAATCTGACAGAGACAAGGGAAGAGGGATATCTGAAGCCTCAACCTCCAGTTCTCCTATAGCTCACCCTTAAGTAGATGAATTGACCAATATGGTAAAGTCTCTGACCGCAAATATGGAGAAAATTAAAATGGAGGGGAAGCAGACATATAGAAATCCCCAAAACATTGATAACATAGGAAACTTCAGAAGGCCGAACAACCATGCTCCTCAGATTATGCCAAGGGAACAAAGGAACATATATAGAGATGACCATATGATTCAGACCCCTCTCCAAAACAACCTGGTTGATGATGAAGAGAAGGAGGAAGAGGAGTTAGACCATTAAATTCACTGTATTGAAGACACCTCCCCTTTTCCCCATTTGACTCAATCTGCATATGAAGAATCCCTCATGAACAGTCAAATAAATGAGCTGAGTAAAGGGAGGAAAGACAGTAGCAGTCCCAATAAGTATATCCTTAGGTCAAAAAAGAAAGAAGGGAAGTCTGACACCCCTGATCAACCTCTCATAGTAGAGAAACCTGTGAAGCCTGCAGCAAACACAGCCAAGGAAAAGAAAACTCAGAATCCCTCACCAATAGCCAAAGACCCTATCCCAGAGGTGAGAAACATTTTGAAGCCCCCTTCTTCCTTTAACTTTGAGCATGAAATCCAAAAAATTAGAATCCTCGTCCCCCTTTCAGATTTATTTAAACATGAATATTTTAAAAGGACCCTCTCTAAACTGCTGCAGTCCAAGCCACCTCAGCTTTCCATAGACTCAGTGAATCTCCAAGATGAAAAGACCACAGTCATCTTAGGCCCTATGGTAGAATACAAAGAGGATTCATCCCCTCCCTTCTAAACGTCCCTGAACATACATGATAAGGTGTTGCATAATTTCCTGATGGATTTAGGGGCTTCCCATAACCTCATGCCTAAAACAGTTATGGAAGAGCTTGGGATGGAAGTAACAGAGGCCTATCACAATTTGTACTCCTTCGATTCAAGGAGGGTGAAATGTCTTGGAGTCATCAAAGATCTGGTGGTAACCTTGTTTCAGCTTCCCATGAAAAGTGTGGTCATGGACATTGTGGTAGTTGATGTTCCTCCCAAGTTTGACATGCTATTGTCAAGATCTTGGATTAAAAGGCTTGGGGGAACACTACAAATGGACCTAACATATGCTACCATCCCAGTATTTGGAGGGGAACACAGAAGACTGTATAGAGAATCTCAATTGGATTACATTGTTAGTCAGGAGGCAAACCCCACCAATCATCCCATCTTTTCCCTTGATACTGATTTGGGGTCCAGCTTGTTGCAGCTCACCAACACCCCTGAGGCTCCTCTTCAACTCAGAAAGCAGCCAATTAGCCCCCATGAAGATCCTTCACCAATTAATTCTGTATGGAAAATGTTCTTTGATGGGGCTTCTTCTAAAGATGGTGCTGGCACTAGGGTAGTTTTTGTTTCCCCTTCTCAGGAAACTGTATCTTTGTCATACAAGTTAGAATTTGAGGCTACAAATAATGTGGCAGAATACAAAGCTCTTGTTTTGGGCTTAAGGGTTGCAAAGGACATGGGGATTAAATAAATAGTTGTGTTTGGTGATGCTGAGCTGATCATTCAGCAGATAAAAAATGTTTATCAGGCCAAGCACCCTTGGCTTAGGAGTTACATAAATGAAGCTTCGGACCTCATTGACAATTTTTTCCTAGCTTTCAATATATCATTTATTCCAAGTGGAGGAAACATTGTGGTTGATTCCATGGCTACTTCAACGAGCAATTTCAGAGTCCCTCTACCACCTAAGATCAAGTATGATACATAAGTCAAGTACAGGCCCTCCATACCTGACAATGTCAAGCATTGGAAGGTTTTTGAGGATGAACCTGAAATCAAAAGATTCCTAGAGACTATTGAGGAGTTTTCAGCATTTCACATTGATCAAGACCCTGCTTCTGAAGACGACCTTTATGCTGACGATCTTCTGAACAAGATTTATGATCATCATATTGTTCAGTTGCCTAGCAATCACATTCCAAAGGGACTGGTGCCTTTGGAAAGGATTTTTTATAGAAATGATGCAGTAGTAAAGGGCCAAATCTCAAAAGATAATGCTGATACAACTGAGTGTAACATCGACACAGAGGAGGAGCCAAAGTTTGTCAAATTGTCAAGCAACTTAACTAGAGATCAGAGGGATGAGTATGTTAAACTATTGAGGGAATTCACTGATGTTTTTGCTTGGACCTATGAAGACCTCAAGACTTATGACACAACTATCATTGAGCATAAGATTCCCCTGAAAGAGGAGTCCAAGACATTTAGGCAGAAGCTAAGATAGATCAACCCTATGTTGCTTCCTGTCATGGAGAAAGAAGTAAAGAAGTTGTTGGATGCCCAAATCATAGTCCCTTTGAGATATTCTGAATGGGTGGAAAATCTGGTCCCAGTGAGAAAGAAAAGTGGAGAAATTAGACTTTGTGTTGATTTCAGAAATTTGAATAGAATCTCAAAGAAGGAAAATTACCCCTTGCCAAATATGGAGCATATCTTACAAAGGGTAACTGGTGCATCAAGGATATCCATGATTGATGGATTTTCTGGCTACAATCAGATGTCAGACCTGCCTGAGGACAAAGAAAAAATAGCCTTCACCACTCCTTGGGGCACATTCATGTATGCCAAAATGCCCATTGGATTGATGAATGCAGGGGCAACATTTCAACGAGCCATGGACATAGCTTTCATTGGGGAGAAGGATTAGTTTGTGGTGATATATCTGGATGACATAACAGTCTTTTCTAGACATGATAAAGAGCATTGTTGTCATCTAAGGAAGGTCTTCTTGAAGTGCAGAAGGTTTGGTCTTTCTTTAAATCCCATAAAATATTTGTTTTCCATGAAAGAGGGAAAGTTTTTGGGGCATATAGTATATGTTGAGTGAGTTATAATTGATCCCATCAAGGTGGAGGTGATCCAAGCCTTATCACTCCCAAGGTCCAAAAAGCAGGTTCAGTCTTTCCTGGGGAAGATTAAATTTCTAAGGAGGTTTGTTTCAAATTTTGCTGAGTTGATGAAGCATATTACAGCCATGCTCAGGAAAGGGAATGAAGTAAAATGGATGGTTGAACCCAGGGAATCCTTTGACCAAATCAAAAGGGAATTAACTAAGGCACCTGTGCTTATCGGTCCTGATTATTCCAAGGATTTTATGATTTTCTCCTTCGCTTCATCTGACACATTGGCATTTATTTTACTACAGAAGAATGCAGAAGGGCTGGAGCAGCCTATTTCATTTTTTAGCAAAGCATTGAGAGATGCAGAGGTCAAATATGACATCATGGAGAAGCAATCCTATGCATTGGTGAAGGCCCTTAAAGCTTTCAGAGTCTATGTTTTGCATTCAAAAAACATTTCATATGTCCCTTCAGCTTCTGTGAAGGACATTCTTATTCAACCTGACATAGATGGGAAGAGGAGAAAATGGATTGCCAGAATCCTTGAGTTTGATCTGAAAGTAAATCCCACCAAGCTAGTTAAAGGTCAAGGTTTGGCCAAGCTATTGGTTGAATACAATTGTAAAGATTTGGGGGTTAAATTCATCAATGATTACTCAGTTGATCAGCAGACCAAGTTGTCTGAAAAAAGTCTTTAGGACAACTTGCCATTAGAAGAATGCACCTGGTATGGGGACATTATATATTTTCTGCAAAGGTTAAAGCCTCTTGATGGAATGGGGAAGAGAAAGGAAAGATATTTAAAACTCAAAGCAATTAGATATTGCCTTATTGACCAGGTCTTATATTGGAAAGACCCCCTGGGAGTGCTTCTGAGATGTCTGGATCCATAGGAGGCCCAAAGAATTATGTTTGATTTTCACAGCAGCCTATGTGGGGGACATCATTTCTGGAAGACCACAACCCAAAAAATTCTTAGGGCTGGGTACTACTGGCCCACTTTATTCATTGATGTCTGCAGAAATATCAGAGCCTACATCAAGTGTAAAACGTTCTCCGGAAAGCAACAACTCAAATCCTTGCCACTAAAGCCTGTGGTAGCATCAACACCCTTTCAACAATGGGGATTGGACTTCATTGGGGAGATTCATCCTGCTTCAAGTGGTCAGCACAGGTGGATCCTAACTACAACAAATTACTTCACCAAATGGATATAAGCCATCCCCACCAGAAGTGCTTCACACAAGGTAATCATCAGCTTCCTGGAGGATATCATAGCAAGGTTTGGTTGTCTAGACAGAATCATTACTAACAATGTTGCATCCTTCAAGTCTGAACCTTTGATCGAGTTCTGTGAGCAGTTTGGGATTTCACTTTTTTACTCCACACCTTATTATCCCCAAGGCAATGGATTGGCAGAGTCTTCTAACAAAAGTTTGATCAAGCTCATTAAAATATTGTTGGAAGACAACAAGAAGTCCTGGGATTCAAAACTCAAATTCACTTTGTGGGTTGATCAGGTGATAGTAAAGAGGTCCCTAGGCATCTCCCATTTCCAACTTTTTTATGGGACAGAAGTTGTATTTCCCTCTTAGCTAGCTCTACTAGTAGAAAAATTCTTGCAGGAGTGTCAAGGAGAGCCTGATGATATGATTAGGAGAATTCATCAACTGGTGGAGGTCCAGCGGGCTAGAGAGAAGGTGGTGGACAAAGCTTATGATCATCAACAGAAGGTCAAGCAGGCCTTTGACAGGAAGGCAAGAAAAGAGGAATTTGCACTGGGATATCTAGTTCTTAAGTGGGATGCACCCAGGTAGGACATAGGCAAACATAGCAAGTTCGAGGCCTTTTGGATTGGGCCCTTCAAAGTCTCTGAAGTGTTTTTAAACAATACTTACAGGTTGCAGGATTTGGAGGGAGATGAAATTTTTGGTGGGCTTGTAAATGGGCATTTTCTGAAGAAGTTCTTTATTTCAGCCTTAAGTGGATCTTCTAATTTTGTAAATATTGTTTTCCTGTTCATTTTTCGGTGTCAATAAATGACTCCATTTCCCAACAGTAAGGCACTGATGATGTAGAAAAGTTCTTAGAGCCTCGCAGGGAGGACTCTATCCCCCATGGAGCCTAATGTTATTACATAAACATGTAAGGGGGTGTTTGGGTGAAAAGAATGACAAGAAGCGGGTTGAAAAACCCACTTATACTAAGTTTTGGTGCGAAGGCGTGCCATTCTAAAGGGCAGGCAGATATGGACGACCAGAGTTAGCGCGCCTAAATCTACGGTCGAGGTTTAATTCTGGACCCCCCCTGTTGTTCTAATTTTAATGGGTGGGGGGACGGTCCGATATGAAGGCGCTCAGGTTTGAGCGGCTAAGATTGGAGTGCCCAGATCTGCGGCTGAGGATTGATCTCAGACCCCCCTTTTCATTCTTCTTTTAATGAGGGGGGGGGTCCGATATCAATGGTTTTGAATGTGGGACCCCTAAATCCTTTTACCTCTTACCTCCCCTGTTTACTGCCTTCACCTCCTTCTGACATGTGTCTTCTACCTAGCCTCTCTCCTTCCCCCTGTCACATCTCCCATTCTTGTTCCTCCTCTCGCACCCTCACACTCATTTTCCACTCAGCGCCATCCTGGCCCACCTCATCCCCTCTTTCCCTCTCCTTTCCCGACACCTGTACCCCCCTTGCTTCGCGTCACCTCCACCTATGTTGTGTCCCCACTCGTCGACCCATCACACTGCGGCCTCCTCATCACCTCCTCATGACACTTCACCTCATCGCCTGATATCCCAGCCTCAACGTCCCCTCCACCTGGCCACCTTTGTCCGATCTTCTCGCGCCATCACCTTGTCAGGACCTCGTTCACGATCGACTATCGAGTCCCTCTGCAAATGTCTAGATCAGTTCTGGAAGGCAGAAAGTGACCCCTGTGTCCTCCAGGTGCCAAGTTTGACTTACACCAGTTTTGATCTTGAGAAAGCAGTTATTGTAGCAGGTGGTAGTGGTTGAATGTCGTCTCCTTCCATAAATATAAGGTCAGAAAGAGATAAGCACATAGGCAGACTGTAATTCTAGCCTGATAGAGACTGTGTCTGGAAGCCAACTACATGGGCAGTCTGACCATCGTCTGCATGCGCAGCCTGATAGGGAAGCTCATCAACAAAAATCATTAAACTCATGTTGTGGTTGCATCTTCAGCAACTGAGCCAGTTCCAAGTATAAAGAGACATTTTTTCCATTTTTGTTAGTGTCGATGGTTGAGCTAGGCTCTCGCATTGTAAAGTTTTGATGAAGCATTGGTTTTCCCGGTTATGTATTCGCATTTGAGACATCTTGTTTAATGAAAGTCATCTTCTTTCCATCTCTCTGTAAACTCTGTATTAAGACACTCGGAATTGGAGGATCCAGTCGAGGGTTGAGATGTTGTAGGATGATGTATGGTTGATCACTGCAATGTTTACACCAATTTTAGTCAGTTTCCAATGTTACCTTTCCCTCTCACACTGAATATCTTGGAATTGGAGGATCCAGTCAAGCTGTTACAACAGTATTGTGATGCTCGAAATGGGAAGATCCATTCGAGCCATCACTGTTTTTTTATAGCTGTGTCAGTTCGACATATTTTAGTGTTCTATTTTTCTTCCCCGAGCTACTAGAAGGTCGGATGCCCATAACAATCTCGTTCATCTTCTCACCAAGTCTTCCATCTGCTCACCTTAAATTCAACTTACTGTCAGAATTTATATCAAGACCTCACCTACTCGTGCATGCCTAGCCCAGTTTTCTGAGTTAAAACGATATTCTCCTGGGTCTGCATCCATTCGACCACCCCCATTTATTTTCGTGACATATAAAACTGATGGTTATCAAGCTTACTGCTACGACAATCCAGGAGTGACTTCTGGTGCTAACACAATGGATACCATTTCTTCCTAAGGGGTGAGGATTGATCCATATGGAATTCTATGGCCTCCCACCTATTCCAACTGGCTCATTTTGGCAGTTTTCCAGTTTGGCATTTTTTTCCCTAGTTTTCGCGTCCCTGACTTGTGGGGCCATTTTGAGGCCCCAAACAACATTTTTTTTATGGATTTCCATAGTCAGAATGACCTTTTATATATAAAAACAAATGTCTAGTCCTCATATATACCTTTCCAACGAGATATCGTGCGCCTAAAATGAAGATCGTATGCAAAAGTTACGACCCCGGGAAGTTGATGTACTAACTTACCCAAATGGGGCCCACATGAATTTTGGCACTTCATCTCCCAGGGTTAGGTGTTTTTGGATGTCTATGGTTTTTGACATTCCTATTTATTGTAAAAATTCCTTCAGAGCCTCATTGTAATAATCTTATTGTGAATGAGTGCAACCATCACATCTCTTCTCAGAGATAAGCTGTCACCATTCTAGCAAGCTTGTTTCTGTTGCATTTTACAGTTTCAACTTATTTCCTTATTGAATAGAAACCAATTTTACTATATATCTATTACTATGTGTTAAGAATCTTTTGATAATAATCTGTATTCATTTTGTTCTGCAAATATATTCTGGATCATATATTCCCCCCTTGGATCATAACAACCTTCAACTGTGATAAGGTTTTGGACCTTCTAGAATGTTATTATAAAATCCACTACGTGGCTAGCCCCACATGTCTAAGTAATGGAGGCTTACGTGGAATTTACTTTCACCACCGTGATCAATATGGTAGGTCAACTTGAAGGAGGCATAACTTTCTCATACGAACTCTGATTGACAAATGGTATGCGTAGTTGGAAAGACATCGACATGTGGAATTTAGAATATTCTTTTA
This sequence comes from Picea engelmannii, assembly GCA_009831015.1. Taxonomy (NCBI): domain Eukaryota; kingdom Viridiplantae; phylum Streptophyta; class Pinopsida; order Pinales; family Pinaceae; genus Picea; species Picea engelmannii. Next base: position 19,985 of record ML827262.1, on the reverse strand, counting down.
CAATAAGGTTTGGAAAAAAAAAGGTCGTTTTATGCCTCAAAATGGATCTGAAAGATTTCTGACTGTTTTTTGGACCCAAATTTCCAAATTTGGACCAGCAACTGAAATGTCCCTTGAAGCTAATTCCTCCAATTTTTCCACCCAAAAAGTAGTGAGATAGACGAAAAATAATATAATGATCCAATATAGAACATACCTCCCCATTTAGGGATGCTTTTGGTCCCCAAAATATTTACTGAATGAGGTGAGGAAAAATTTCCTCTACCTTCTCCCTGAAGTACCATTTTTGTTTGCATTGAAGTTGTCCTTTCAACTCAATTTTCCAAAGGTCATGATGCCTCTGTATTGTTGTTCTGGACCACTTTTGAAAAAATGTGTCTTTTGTCAACTCCGCCTAAGCATCTGGTGCTAAATCCTCTATGGAAGGTAGGACCTTCTCCTCCTCCTGATCCAACATGGAAGGCTCATAGAGTTTGAGATTCTCCACATTCACTACTAAGTAAATGCACATGTATGGGGATAGACCGAGTCTGTAGGAATTATCTCCCACCTTTTATAATACCTCAAAAGGACCATACCACAAATCCTTGATATTATTACCATGACCCTATAGTCTTTCCTTATTCAGTTGTAACCATACTCTATCTCCCACTTTAAATGTTTTCTCTGTTATGTGCTAGTCATGTCTAGCCTTGTACTTTTCCTTTGACTTATTTAATGTCTCCTATAATTGCAAATGGACCTGTCTGATCTTCTCAAAAAAAAATTATGTGTTTAGTGCATCTCCTGTGAGTTCCTCCCTCAGTCCTCCTTGGTTTCCACATACAACATCTAAGGGTGAAGGTGGAAAATATCCAAAACAAGTTTCAAAAGGGGACTTACTAGTAGAAGTGTGGACTGCTCTATTATAAGAGTGTTGTATACAGATCAAATTTTCATCCTATGTATTCATATGCTTATGATTGTAACCCCTCAAAATCTGCACCAAATTCCTATTGACTACTTTTGTTTGCCCACCTGTCTGTAGATGGAATGTTGTATACTCTTAAGAACCAAACATCAATATAGCATAGAAAAACCTCAGGAAAAGTACTCAATGCCTTGAAAAATAGATAATTTCAGATACTAGGCCTCTTCGAGGGGGAAACCTCCTTTTACCCCACTTAAATGTTCAAGTACAAGATGATTCAAAATGAAAATGTCTCCTTGGTATATATAAGATACTAGGAGATATAATTACAACTAATGGCCTAAAGCTGACATAAATAAAATAACATTACTAATCTAATATGCCCCAATTAAAGGGTAATAAATAACATTACTAATCTAATATGCCCCAATTAAGGGGTAATGAGCCAATATTAGGGATTAACATGCCCCTCCCCTTGAGACAAGTGTTGTCCACAA
>ML827262.1:0-13610 GCA_009831015.1 Picea engelmannii | reverse complement strand
TAGGAGGTATAATTACAACTAATGGCCTAAAGCCGACATAAATAAAATAACATTACTAATCTAATATGCCCCAATTAAAGGGTAATAAATAACATTACTAATCTAATATGCCCCAATTAAGGGGTAATGAGCCAATATTAGGGCTTAACATATACCTCTTCAACTTAGTGTCCATTTTATCCTACAACGTAGTCCAAAATTCATTGAGAAGTATGGTATCCCTATCTGAGATGATGCTCCTTGGTATCCCAAAGTGCACCTAGACCTATTCAAAGAACTTATTTGTTTCTTCTTGTCCAGTGATGGTGTTTTTACAAGGCATGAGAATGCACATTTTGTTAAACTTGCCAACTACCAAAAATAGATAGTCAAGTCCCTTCCTGGTTGTTGGTAAAACTCCCACAAAATCCATGGAAATGATTTCCCAAGGTCGAGTGGGTATAGTTAAGGGATGGTATAGACCTTACTTCTTGTTGTTGGGATTACTAGTACAACAAAGTATACATCCTCTAATATACCATGCTGCATCTTATTTCATTCTGGGCCAATACACACATCTCTGTAAGTTAGCCACTATCTTCCCAACACCAAAATGTCTTGAAACCTTGGAGGTGTGAACCTCTATGATAATTTGTAATTGTTCTCCTTTAGGAACACAAAGATTTTCGAGCTTGTAGAGTAAACCATTCTGGAAATGATAGTCAACCTTTCCATCACCTTCTTCTATATGAATTTGGCCTTGTCGCTCCTAAACCACCTCCTTGAAGTCCTCATCTTCTGTGTATGCCTCTTTGTATGCATCATGGGTAAAAGGATCCATGTGCATTAGAGTTTACAAATATGTAATCTTAGATGTGGGTGGATGTGAAAGCATCTCTGCCAAATTATTTGTGCTACCCTTCTTATACTTTATGACTAAATGGAATTGCAATAAAAACCCCATCCACTTGTAATGTCTAGTTTTTTGTAGATTACTCCAAGCCTACAAATACTATAGTGGTTGGGGATATGTGTGGATGATGGTATCCTTTCCCATTAGATAGTGTTTCTACTTTTTGAAATCTTATACCAAGGCATAAACATCATTATCGTAGGTAGGGTAGTCGATAACTTCCCCATGAAATACTTCAGAATGATAACAGACATGCCTTCCTCCTTGCATCAATAATATTCCCATGGAATACCCACTTGCATTTGTCTCCACTTCGAAATACTTCTGCAAGTTTGGTAGTGTGAACATTGGTGCTTGACTGATCTTTATTTTTATCTAATCAAAGACCTTCTATTGATTCTTCCACCACTAGAAACTCTTACCACTGGTTATTATGGTGTGGAGTGGTGCAACTACCGTTGAAAATGAAGCTATGAACTTCCACAAGTATTGTGATGCCCAAAAAAAACTCCGAACTTCAGTGAAATTTGTAGGAAATGACCATTTCATGATGGTCTCCATCTTTGAGGGATCTATCTTTATCTCCCCTCCACTAATCACATACCCCAAATACACCAAACAATGCTGAGAAAACTCACATTTCTTGAGATTTTCCAACAACTGGTGCTTTTTCAGAGTCTCTAACACCTGCATAAGATGTGAAATATGCTCCTCCCAGGTAGCAATATAAACCAATATATCATCCAAATAGACAATAACAAATGAATCTAGATAAGGGTGTAAAACATCATTCATTAGTCTCATAAATGTAGCCGGTGCATTGCACAAACTGAAAGGAATAACGAACCACTCATACAAACCTTTCCTTGTCTTGAAGGTAGCTTTCCAGGTATATTCTTCTTTGACTCGTACCTTGTGATATCCTGATTTCAAATCTATCTTAGTGAAGTACTTTTCATGTTGCAACTGGTCCAATAGATCATCGACCCTTGGAAGGGGGTATCGATTCTTCAGTGTAATCTTGTTCAATTCAATGCAATCGATACACATTCTCCAAATACCATCCTTCTTGGGAACAATTATGATGGGTGAACCACAAGGTGCGATACTTGGTCGAATTACACCCTGATCCAACAACAATTGAAATTACTTATGCACTTCATTCACTTCTAGAACAGACTATCTATACATCCCAATATTCGGAAATGGGGAGTCTAGAAACAACTGTATTTCATGCTCCACTTCCCTCTTGGGTGGTATCCCTTTAGGATATTGGAACACTCCTATGTATTTCTATATCAAATCCTTCAACTATTGTTTTTTCTCTTTAGTACACTCCTCCAGGGATGCCTTCACTCTCATTGACTCATCATCAGATTGATTTTCTCTTAAGAAAAGTAAAACATATTCCTTACTAGAATTAATCAACTTCTTGGCTTGATTGGCACATACCAATGATATCTTTGACTTGTCTTTATGCACATTGATGATTTAGGAATTCCCATCCTTGATCACTCGGTATTGGTTGGCTCTCTTCATGAATATTGCATCCCTCATATACATGTAAAGGCTTCCAAACACTACTCCACATACATCAATGAGTACTACATCCAATTTCACTTCATCAATAAAATCAACACTTATAACAAATTCAATCTTACAATGTTTTGTTACCTTTATCTCTGCATCATTTTTTACCCAACCCAGTGGATAGGGGATAGGATGATTATGAACCTCCAATCCAATCTTGTTAACCAGATCCATTGTTATGAGATTAGCCTATGAACCAAAGTTGAACATAGCATCTATCTTGGTCTTCTTGACCTGAATCTTGATGTGGAAGAGCTTGGTAATCTCCTTCTCTTCATGGTGATGAAGGATACTTAGATTCACCTCCTTCTGCACATATGTTCAAACAATATTTTCATCAACATCTGAGCTACTTTCAACCTGATTGCTTGAATATTTGTCTAGAAGGTTATTTTTCTTTCCATCTTTGAGATTCTTTATGTTCAACTCTGGATGTAGTTTCCAACATTTTTCCTCGGTGTGACCATCAATGTTGCAATGATTTCAATGGTTGATGCGATATTTAGTTTGTTGTGCAGTGGCTGCTATATTCTTATCTTTCCCCCATTTCCACTTATTTTTCCCCTCCTTGGAAGCTTCTTGGTGCTCTTTCTTATTTGAACCACTTGGCTTCCCTTTCTTTTGGCCTATGTTTTCCAGGTATTGTGCTTGTACACAAGCCTCATCCACTGTCATTGGCTTGAAGAGCATCACTTGCTTTTGTAGATGACTATACAAACCCCCCAGATACTTGAGGAGTACATCTGGGTTCTTGGGAGATATACCAAACATGATGGCCATCTTTCTAAAACTCAGTGGTGTACTCATGTACACTCTTCCCCTGCCTCTTTCGGAAGTAGTGCCACCAGATCCATTAGTCCTCTACATACTCGATAGGGTATAATTGGGACTTGATGAGGCTTTTAAAGTCCTCCCATCTAGTTATCGACAGATCACCCTCCAGCCTAATTTTTTTCTGTGTGGCTTTCCCACTAGGTTAAAGCATGGACCTCTAACTTCAATCTAGCAAATGAAATCTTCTGATCTTCATCTATATGGTGAGTGCTAAAATAATATTCTAGTTGTTGCAACCAATGATTCAATTTTAATGCATCGATATCATGTTGATATGGATTTATGTCCACTTTCACTTCCATCTTGAATAGGGATTGTGAAGGGTTCACGACACTCGAACTCAACTACTCTTTTTTTATATTCTTTTCGCGACTCCTTTTCTTCCTGATCTTTTGATTTCCTGTCTGATATGTTTCCTGAATTAGAGCCTCCATCATCTCAAAATGTTATGAGCTTTCTTACTAGAGCCACCATGAGGAGGTTCATATTGTGAGTGATGTCGACAACTTGTGCTTCCAACCACTCAAATATCTCTTATGATGGATCTCAAGGGTTATTATGAACAGATTCGTCTGCCATGTCTAGGGTTTCTATGACTTCTCCTTAAGATGATTCTTGGATCCTGCAACTTCCCAAAAATACCCAAAAAAAAAACCTGGCTCTGATACCAATATGATTTGTAAACTACTGTGGATATTCCACTGGAATAGTTTGTCACAACATATCTAATAAAATACTAAAATCTCTACTATTAAGGTTAATTTCCTTTAGATCTCTAGAATATTTAGTTACCGATAAAATAGATAAAATGTAGAAAAATAGAGAACATTAAAACACATTCATACCATCCACAAATAAACAAAAGATTTGACCTGGGAAACCTAATACGTGAGAAAACATAGCTAGAAGGTGAGACTGCTCTGCTCTCTTTTCTTTGGTAAAGAAATGATGCAAGTACAAAGAAAGACACACTCTCTGTGGAGTTTTCTTTGACAAGTGGCCTGTATGGCTGCTCATAATCTCTCCTCCTCTGTTATGATCACAAAATACCACTCTCATATGTTTTTCTCAGTTATGGAATACGATACAATGAAAAAGAATGGAACCCCCTCTCCTCCTAGTGGCTCAATTTTTAACATAGCCCGATAACCATCTAAGGATAGGTTTTTGACTTCCTCAACTTTCAATTGTGATAAATTTTTGAACCTTCTAGACTATTCTTAGAAAATACACTACCTGGATATCCCCACATGTCTAAGTAATGGAGGTTTATGTGGCATCCACTCGCACCATGGTGATCAATATGGTAGGTCAACTTGTAGGGGACATAACTTTCTCATACGAACTCAAATTGATGAACAATCTACATCGTTGGAAAGGTATAAACGTGTATAATTTAGAATATTCCTCCATATTAAGGTTTGTGTTGATATTAAGGTATCCGTGGGAGGTATTAACCTCTATGTGTAACCTTTGAAGAGACTAGAATATTCTGAGAAGCAAGAGAAACCCTAAACAGTTGGTTAATAACCCTAGAAGACAATTTAGCTCAAGAGAATAATTTATATTAAGTTATTATATTCCAAGAGAAGAATTCAGCCTATTTAAGTGACTTGGAGGACTATAAATAAAGTTTGCTTGAGCTCATTTGCACTCACTCACTCTCACAACTAGATAAGGACTAGTGGTGCTCATGACTGGAAGAGAGCTATAATTGTAGTAGTAGTGACTTGGTATTTGGTTATGATTTGGAATTTATTCTTGGTACGCTAGCTTTGGAGAGAGATACACTACCTTGGTTGGATATTGGTTCTAGTGATTGATTCCAGAATTATTTTATTTGTCAAGGTTAAGGTGCTTGGGGGTGGCCTTTGTGCATATGGTTGGGTGACAATATAGTGATATTTTCTATGGTGAAATGAGCACACCTATTATTTTAACAAGTTATGGGCCCACACTATCTTCAGACAATCTAACCACTAGAAGGTAGATTGGGAGAATTTTCTCAGTTGTAGTTGCAGTTGCAATCAAAGTTTTGTTGCAACAACGAAACCCTAACCCTCTTGTTGAGGCACCTTAAGTGAAGCGCTTGACCTAATTCCTGTATATCCTAGTGCATCCTGGACAAGCACACCTCTTGGCACTCTCAGTAAGCCAAGGTGTCAAGTTTGAGGTTTTGGTCAAAGTCAAAGGTTGACCAAGTCAAAGAAGGCATGACTTACTCTATGAATTCAAAAAACAAGTTAGAAGGGGCTTTAAACTTCAGATCATGGAAGACAAGGATTGACCTCATCCTTTCCAAGAATAAAGTTCTAGATATCGTGAAAGGAAATATCATGGAACCACAGTTTGAAGCTGGAAAAGAGAAGTAACCTCAAAATGTTGTAGCACTGGAGAAGTTCAAGAGAGATATGTCAAAGCTACAATTCTTTGAATGCCATGATTATGGCCACTACAAAAGGAATTGTCCTAAACTAAAAAGGAAGAGAAAATAGAGACATCACGCATCAGCTGCCAATGATGAAGAACCCTCAAAGAAGACAAAGCATGATGAAGCAAATTTCTTCTATTATTCGGCTCTTACTGGAACCATTGAAGATGACATGTGGTCGATCGATAGTGGATCTTCAAGGCATATGACAAGTGATCGTAATAATTTCTCAAGCATGAAGGAAAATGATACATCTCATAAAGTAGATCTTGGAGACAATAACTCTTATGAAGTCAAGGGAATTGGAAAAGCTACTATCAAAATGGAATCAGGTAACTCTATCCATGTTAGTAATGTTTTAAATGTTCCTGGTTTGAAAAAGAATCTAGTATATATTTCTTGTTTAAAAGAGAAAGGATATAGAGTATCTTTTGTGGATGGAAAGGTTCTTGTATGGCATAAAGACTCCAAGATAGAAAACGCTAGAGTTATTGGAACGTGTGAAGGAATGTTATAGAAACTCCTAGGTCAGAATACTCAAGCCCTAGTACATGAATAAATCAACCCTAGTGAGTTATGGCATATAAGGTATTCTCACCTTTATTATCAAGCCTTTCCATCCCTAAAACAAATGGTTGTAGGCCTACCAGAATTGCATTCAGTACATGAAGGTGTGTGCAAAGGATGTGCACTTGAGAAGAACATTAAGAAACCTTTTCCAAGATGTGAGAACAGATCCAAAGGGATCTTAGACCTAATGCATTCAGAGGTATGTGGACTTATGCTAGTGAAGTCTCTAGGAAGATCTCTTTACTATGTAACATTCATAGATGAATTCTCAAGAAGGACATGGTTGTATCTGCTAAAGACTAAGGATGAAGTATTTAGAAAATTCCAAGAACTCAAGGTTGAAGTAGAGAACCTAACAAATAAGAAGATCAAGACAATAAGATCGTATAATGGAGGATAATACACCTTCAAGGAGCTCGTTTCCTTTTGTAAAGAAGCTGGGATTAGGATGGAGCTCATTGTCCCTCACAATCCTCAACAAAATGGTGTGGCAGAAAGAAAGAACATAACCATTGAAGAATCAACCAAAGAAATGATGAATGATCAGAAATTATCTATGTTTCTATGGGGAGAAGAAACTATGAAATTTTTTTATGTTCAGAATAGAAATCCACATAGAATATTGAAGACCATGACTCCTGAAGAAGCCTTCACAGAAAATAAAACAAGCGTTGAACACTTAATAATATTTGGATGTCCTGTATACATTCATGTTCCCAAGGATAAGATAAAGAAGTTGGAACCCTCAAGAAATAGAGGAATATTCGTTAGTTATAGTGAATCATCAAAAGGATATAGAATCTATGTTACAGGTCAACAAAAGATTGAAATAAGTAGAGATGTAACTTTTGATGAAAGGATTGAATTTAAGAATTCTATAGAAGAATCTATAGAATCCAACGAAGAAGAGGAACATGAAGATACCAAATAAGAAATTACATTCTCTACAGAACAACCTAATGAAGAACAAGAACCACCACATGAATTTGTGGAACCAACTATTATACCTAAGACAAGAAAAATACCAACATGGCTTGAAACTACTTTGCAGGAAGAAAAAAGGCATAAGTCTCCCACTGGTACTTTCAGACAAAGAAAGAAACCCAAAAGATTCACTAGTTATGTGGCTCTCATGAAAATTTTGGTTAATGCAAAACCTCCCACCTTTGAGGAAGCAATTAAGAAGAAAGAATGGAAGGAGGCCATGATGGAAGAATACCAATCCATCATGAATAATGATGTATGAGAAGTTGTGTCGAGACCTAAAGAGAAGTCCGTAGTCACTTCAAAGTGGGTCTATAAGATAAAGTATGTTGTAGATGGAAGTATTGATAAGTACAAGGCGAGATTTGCAGCTAGAGGGTTCTCCCAACATGAGGGAGAAAATTATGATGAGACATTTGCTCTGGTTGCTAGATATACATCTATCTGAGCCATAATATCTCTAGCAGCTTCCATGGGTTGGAGTTTAGATCAAATGGATGTAAAGACTGCCTTTCTCAATGGAGTGATTAAGGAAGAAGTATATATAGATAAACCTCAAGGTTTTGAGGTACACCCAAAATAAACCCATGTATGAAGATTGAAGAAGGCCTTGTATGGACTCAAGCAAGATCCAAGAGCTTGGTGTGCACACATTAATAGTTATTTGACGAGAGTTGGATTTCCAATACAAGGTTGTGAAAAATGCACCTGTTATTCTATTGTTATATGTTGATGACTTGTTCCTGATAGGTGCAAAGCCTCTCATTATTCAGTGTAAGAAGGAGATATTCACTGAATTTGATATGAAGGATCTTGGTCTCATGCACTACTACTTGGGACTAGAAGTGTGGCAGAAGCGTGGTGAAGTCTTTCTAGGACAAGGGAAGTACTTTGTAAATATCCTTTAGAAGTTTGGGATGATGGATTGCAAATCCATGGAAACTCCCATGGTAACATATTTGAGGAAGTTGAGAGACTCTGATTCGAATCCAATAGACTCATCCCTATACCATTAGTTGATTGGATCCTTGATGTATTTGGTATATAATAGGTCGTACATATGCTTTGTTGTGAACATGTTGAGCCAGTTCCAGGTGGAACCTAGACAAAAGCATTGGGTGGTTGCAAAGCATATCTTGAGATATCTTCGTGGGACGATAATGTATGGTTTGAGATATTACTCAAACAATGAAGTAAAGTTGCATGGATTTACCGATTCAGATTGGGCAGGGAGTGCGGAAGATAGAAAGAGTACTTCTAGACTGTGTTTCAGTTTGGGTTCTACTATGTTTTGATGGACTAGTAGAAAACAAAAGTTTGTTTCACTCATCACTGCGGAAGCAGAATATATTGCAACTTGTGATGCTTGTACGAAAGCAGTGTGGCTTTGTAAGATGGTTTCTAGATTGTTTGATCAGGTGCTGGATTCGACCATGATATATTGTGATAATTAGAGTTGTGTGAAGCTCTCAGAGAACCCAATGTTCCATGACAGGCCGAAGCACATTGAGATCAAGTATTATTTTCTCTGTGATAAAGTCCAGAGGGGAGAAGTGGTTCTCCAGTATATCTCCACTGATGAGAAGAATGCAAATATTTTGACGAAGCCTATGTCTAAGATAAAATTTTCATACTTGAGGACAAGCTAGGGCTCGTGGAGATTTCTCCCTTGGTTGAAAGGGAGGAGATGCATTCCTCGATTGGGAGGGAGCACTAATATGTGGCATCATGGACTATTAGTGAGCTATGGATCTGTATCATGCTAGTACAACTTAGAGATGATCATACATCTTAGAGATGATGCTTGCATCATGCTAGATATGAGCATTCTAGTACAAACTCAGATATGATACAAATGGTTGGATTTGTTGATAAAGTGGCCTGAGGAGAATCATGCTAGTACAACTTAGAGGTGGACATACAACTTAAAGATGATTCTTGCATCATGCTAGTTATGTTCATACTAGTACAACTTAGATATGATGCTAGTGAGCCGCATCATGTGAGTACAACTTAGAGGTGGCATGCAACTTAGATATGATGCATTATCATCATGCTAATATGTCTTAGAGATGATGCAGGAGGGATCATGTCATGCTAGATATAATCATGCGAGTACAAATTAGATGTGGCATACAACTTAGATATGATGCATTGGAATCATGCTAGATATGTCATGCTAGTACTACTTAGAGATGATCATACAACTTAGAGGTGACACAATGAGGCACTGATCTACATCATGTGAGTACAACTTAGAGGTGGACATATAACTTAGAGATGATGCATTGGCATCATGCTAGTTATGTTCATGCTAGTACAACTTAGAGATGATGTAGATGATACTACAAATCACACCCATATAGCTTACATATGATGCATTCACATCATGCTAGTACGACTTAGAGGTGATGCAACTGATGACATTGTTGATGTAGAATATGATATGATTTGATCCAAAACCAAAACTCAGGAAACCAACCAATGGTTCTGTGCAAAAGACTAGCAATCAATAAAACCAAATAAATTATGAATAAATTAAAAATATATCATTACTCATACATCTAATCGGCCATGGACTTGATTTAAGTCTCGTTTTCTAACAAAAAATCAATGGCAATAGATATTAATTGTTTTTCTTTATCTAACTAAGTTGTACTAGGTACCTATTCAAAATTCATACCGATGGCCTTGATGGCCTTGATTACATAGCTGAGCAACGAAAAGAATGAACAAAACAAAAGACACGCCCAAGTGTTATAGGAAAGGCCATGGCCGAGCAATATTAAATTGAACGAATTGTGGTTTGTCTCTTCAATGCATTAGCCATGTATTCAACTACATATTTCACCATTGCTTCTTCATAGAGTATGGAAATCGAAGAACACATATGGTGATTATATTAATATAGGTTAAGGTCTCATCATTAACAAAGAGAGTGACATATTAACAAAGATGCGTGATTAGGGTTAGGGTTTAGGATCGCTTGCATAGATTTTTTTTAATGTAACTACGGGAAAACTTGATAGTAGTAGAAAAGATAATGCACATTCATCATATTTGGAAAAGAGCCCCACCCCAAATATGAAATGTTAATGGATCCGAGATTGAAACCAAATATGAAATTATATGAGAGAGTGTAATATCAGTTCAATGTATTTATGAGTAAATTGATTTCAAAACTTAATAGTGGGTATCATGTATAATCATAAATCCAAACCAAACATTTGCTAATTTGTTTACCCTCCATGATTATGTTGCTCCTTTATGCTGTTGGATCTGACACTGAAACCGAATATGAAATTATATGTGAGAGAGTAATATACGTTCAATGTATTTATGAGTAAATCGATTTCAAAAATTAATGGTGGGTATCGTGCATAATCAGAAAGCCAAACCAAACATTGCCCAAACCAAACATTTTCTAACCTATTTGTGCTCCGCAATTAAGCTGCTCCTTTATGTTGTTGCCTTCTTCCAATTGCACGTCTGGTCAGAAATGAAAAGGGAAGAAATACAAACTACTTGGAAGTGATAAATGTAAAATGAGCGGAAGTAAAAAGACACCCATACACAGTGACTGAGCGAGTAAAAACTTAAGCACAGTAAAGGAAATAATTCTCCATAGAGGCACAAAGTGAGCCAGTAAAACCACAAGCTGGTACGCGTAGGCATGCACCAAGTAAAAACGTATAGAGAGAAGGTGGAGCACTCACCCATGGTGCACTAGCATGCAGAGCTAGCAAGTAAAAAAGCACATAGCTGGTAAAGAATGTGGAGAACTCACCTACTGAGCCCCACTTACAGACGAATGGACACGTGGTAAAATGAAGAGGACTACGTTGTGGTAAAAAACCTATATGCACTAAAAAACCAAATCATAGAAAAAAACCTAAAGCTAGTAAAATACCTTGATTTAAAGTGAATCTTCATTGTTATGCTAATCACCTTTATCACCTTTTTTAATGACAAACAAACATCTTTTGTCATGCAAGGAATTTAATGCTTGAAATCACAACCTTTCATTTAATGTGACCACTAAGAATATTTCGAGCATATCAAATCGTGTCCATTAAAACTTCATCTCTGATTAAAAGCCCATTAATTTTGGCAATTTCCAATAGATGTACACCTATCGGCGTAATTGTGGGATAGTCATTCCACGGGCCAACCTCAAAACAGTTTCATCCATCATGCATGCAAATATCTCACTCAACAGGTGCGCAAGTTTGTATATATGGTGCATGGATTACGTGAGACCTTATGGATTGATTTAGAGAAGTAGATAACCGAAAATAAGAGAGGAATTTTAATTTTCATGGATACCACCACATTTAAGTTCAATTTGTTGGTTGTAATCCTTAAATACCCTAAATCACAACCAATCTTCCGGTCGGTGGGCACTCTACATTCCCTTTCTTCCTGAGGTATATTTTCCATGTATTCACAATGTAGTAAAAATAGCAAGGAATTGTTGTCTCCATAAAAATATTCGAACAACGAAGGAAAGCCAACAAAGAGAAGCCAACATTCCAATGATAGAAGCAACAAAAGAACAACCCATTGACTTAAGGGTGTTTTGTTTCGGTTGGCCAATACAATTTAATTACTTCCTCAAATATACGTAAGAATGGCAATGACCAAGAAATCATTACAGAACTGCTTAGTTTAGCAGGATATTTGGTTGAAAGCATGTTTTTCGATGAGATCCCAAGCAAACTCCCCCAACTGGTGAGCGTGTCAAAGATGTGGACACTCTTGGTGGCACGGTAGTGTGTGTGTGTGTGTGTGTGTGTGTGTGTGTGTGTGTGTGTGTGTGTGTGTAACAATAGTGTGACATAAAAGAGTAGGGCACTCGGGATTAGCTATGTTGCATTTGGGCTCTAGAAACCCGTAACATACATTATGCAAAGAAAATCAGAGTTTGTGTTTTGTCCTCAATGCAACTGGATCTAGTAATGCAGATCTGAAGAAAGGGGTAAAAATACAACCTGGAAGAAGATATCCAATGATACCCACAACTATGGCTTGAATTGATTGCAAACCCATGTGGAAACCCAAAATAAAAATGAAGGTAGAATCCTAAGACTTCATGGTCTCATGAGCACTAGGGCATGGGATGGGTGGGTGTGGAAGGAAACAAGAGACGAAGGGCCAAAAGACAAGGGGATGATCCCATCCACACAATCATTGGAGAAATAAAATAACCATGGAGCTATGTTTGCAATAAAGTTCCATGGAAAATGTTTATAAATAAAAATGGGAATTCTTGATGATAGATTGAAATAGGGATGCAATCGCTTGGGAGCTTAATAGAAGACTAACCAAAAGATGAGGTGCACACTTATGATGAGAGACGAAGGAAGAGGCACTATGGTACCCCATCAGGTGATCATTGTTTAAGTGTTGAGATCAAATGCTCAAATTGGAAGAGTGGAAGGAGAAAGAGATCCAGGAACACGTGCATTCAATGGAAACAAAAAAAATGTTGTTGGTGAGCCATCTTATCTATATGGTCTCACCTTAACCCCTACATTGTTGGATCTATAGTTTGATACAAACGTGGGTTGTCCACCCATCCAAACCCTAGTTTGAAATGGTGAAATACAACTGAGCCTCTATTGTGATATGTTGGTCGATTTATTGAACATATATATATACCTTGATTTACATCTCTTGGAGCCATATCAACCCACATATTGTAGATCTATCGCGAAAAAATAAATTGTAACGCTAAACTGTCAAATCATACACTTATATCTTCTCCTTTTTCTAGGTCATAAATAAATGAGATATAAATTTATAATTGAAGCTACCTCTGCAGATGTAACCTAATTGGGAAGGCCCATAGGGCTTGAGGGTTAGAACAAAAGCTCTGATTCCATATGTAATTCCTACCAAATTCTAATAAAACTAAATACATAGTTAAACACCACAAATTGCAACCATTATCTGACAAAGGTCAAGATTACACTACTCAAGATTACAATGATTTATAAGAAGTGGGAGTAGCGTACTTGAATTTGAAGGAATCCACTCAAATGTGACACTTTGATCCTTGATCTCCATGCCACAACAGAGTGTGGGGGATGACTCTCCTCCCAACCAACCCCTTAGTCATCATGATTGAGATCCCCCGAGCCCTCAATCCACTACTATGATAACTCTTATTATCTTTGTCCTCAAATTTCCCAAGCAAAATGAGATGTCATTTTCTCCTTCTTCTCTGTCCTTATATAGAATCCATCCATGGTTAAGAACTCAATCCCTAGGATCCATTATTTATTTATTTATTATATTTTAGGGTTT